>SEYY01000057.1:150314-182814 GCA_009176605.1 Armadillidium nasatum | reverse complement strand
ACCTAAATTTCTTTTCTCCCTTTTTCTATTTTAATCAAATGAAGCACTAATGAAACTATGATTTAAAGCCACTGGCAAATATTTTACCATGCCTTACTATTAAACATTAACAAGAGATTACAAAAGAAAGAAAAAATAATGTATTAACGAGAATATACAGAATGGCGTAAGGCGACTTGCAAAGTTAATTAAAAACGAAAGACATCGTTAGTATAATACCATCATTAAGTCTTTGTTGGCACTTTAATCAAATTTGTCCTCAAATTTTGAAGCAATCCTGCAGCATACTTTACCGAACAGTTACTATAACCAATTGGAGTAATGTATAGGTTATATTTTTAAATTTAGTTACTGACAACTATGAGACTGACTGCATTAAAAATAACATGTTAATCATGAATTTATAAGGCGTGATAACTGTTATCTATAGCATACATAAGTTTTATTTTTATATTCCCTGAACTTCACGATGCAAGCCAGAGTAAAACACCAAAATATAAATTGATATCCGCGAGTTTTATTTTCTGATGATGATGAACAAAATATAACATTCACAAAAATAAAATAATGTTCTTTAATCATTTCAAATCGAATTATCAAAATATTTTCAAATTTTTAAAATAGTTCTGTAACTGAATTGTCCTATAATTAAATATACCAAAAAATAATAAAAGGATACGCCCGGGAAGAATGGGATTTCCAGAGAGAACCGCAAAACAATTATCTGTACTGAAGATTATATTTTCACTGTTACATGTCATAGATTCAAAGTTGAACTCTAATCCTTTTGTACTCTTGAATTCCAATATATGTATATATATATATATATATATATATATATATATATATATATATATATATATATATATATATATATATATATATATATATATATATATATATATATATATATATATATATATATATATATATATATATATATATATATATATATATATATAAACTAGTTTTCCAAACTAATGAAATGAAGACTTTTACTTTGCAAACCCATAATTTTTAACATGTTAATACAAAATGGAAAGAACTAACGGCAAATTAATTAAAATAAAAAGATAAATGAAAAACTGGTGAGTATAAGATTGCAAATAATGTCTTTTTTATTGTAAAATATTTTTAATTTCAAAAGTCTTAATTAAATAATAAAGAGTATCAAAGATTAAAGAATTAAAATAATCACCAAAGAGAAAAAAAAAGAGCAAAATAACTTAAGAAATAAACAACAACAAAAAACATGATTTGGGGTTACTAAATGTTGAGGATTATGGAAGATAAAATTTGCAACTTGCTTAGATATTAGAAATTTCCACTTAATTTCAAGTTAGTTTTATCGGCTTGTCCATAATAACGTTTATTTATCAGCAGTAAAAGTAGTAAGTATTAAATATATTCAAATAATACTTATAATAATAGCATTTATAGCAGACTAAGAAATATTTTCTGTCAAAATTGGCAGGTGATAAAATTAATAATATTTTTCATTATCCTAACTTTAAAATAGGATTTTCCGGAAAATTATTTTCCTATATAAATACTTGCTCTATAAAAAGTGATAGAAAATAAATTAATGTTAATCAAATAATTTATTTACGTATGAGTAATGTGCAACAGGGTGGTACTAGCGCTCGAAAGTGGCTATTACTGGTAGGAAAACCGAACAAGGGGCGAATCCTAGCAAGAAGTAAAAAGGAAGGTCGTTAATCAAAATTAAAATGTATCAGGTGGATCAATGTCGATCGATAAAGAAAAGGTAAACAAAGCATGACGTCCTAAGATAGGGGAATCTTCCAGAACAGAAGCCAGTTGTTGATCTGAAGGAACAGAGTGAAGAAGGAAAAACCTATCGACGCAGAATCCCGAAAAAGGGACACTGAAGGAGAATATGGTGAAACGATAATTATAATATATTGTCACGGCTGCAAAAACTGTACGGAGGAAGGTCATATTTCAAAAATAATAATAATAATAGCAAGGTATACTTCGGAATTTTATTTGAAGACAACCACTGGATGCACTTTGTAACTTGAATAGTATTTTCACGTAATATTTTTGCTTCTTCTTCCATGTCATTTTCATCTCTCCATTTTTTTGGATCCTTTTCTTCATGACCTTCAATGAAAACTTTTTCATGTTTTGGAACTAAGTGGACATGAACGTGCTGTAGAAATCATAAGAAATTTTCAATTTGTCTTTTAATAATTACAAGAGTTACTAGTTTAAAAGTAAGCTCAGCATAGATACATTAACTCTCTAAAAACTTATCTTAAAATGTTTTTCATTTTTAAAGTGAATAAAGTATTCACTACAGAAAATCTTATTCCAGAACAAATATGCAGACAATATATATATATATATATATATATATATATATATATATATATATATATATATATATATATATATATATATATATATATATATATATATATATATATATATATATATATATATATATATATATATTAATTCAATCTCTATACTTACATTTATAGTTTGACCAGCAAATTTTCTCCATCTTGAATTGCTATTAATACGGTTGAGTGATTGTCTTTTTCCAACATTACTTTTAACGTTAACGAGACTGTTTGTGCCAGATCACTCATTTCCCTAGAATTTACTTGAGAAAATTTTGCAACAGGTTTCTGCGGGATAACCAAAACATCTGAAAAAATTATTATAAATCAATTACATTGAAATAAAGTTATTTGATAAAAGATCATAGTTAAAGTAAATAAATTTTCTCCAAAAGGCGCAAAACTCATAAAACTTTAAATATTCATCATTCTAAACTTTATGTGAAATTTTCATAGTTTTGTTCCGTGTTAAAACTTAAAATCCCAAGAAGCTTTCTGCTTGATCCTTCAGTAAATCTCTAAAACATATTAACAATCAAAAATGTATAAAGAAATCGTAAACTATAGCTGATACAGAGTATAAAATTGAAGATCTGACGGAAATAGTGGTTCTGCATGTGAATTCATAGACCTAACTCTAATTCAATTCAGTTTTCTACTAAAAATCACTGAAAAAAGATAAAGATGTTTTTGAAATAGCTATTACGAGTCATTTTCTCAACATCCATCCTTTTTCCATACCTCTTTAAGCCTCTTTTTACTATGGATCTTTAATGTAGTGTAATAGTTAAAGCAGTGGTACGAAATATTTTAGGCTTCAATTGTGACAGCTTCTCAAGGAGGAGGACATCCAATTTCTACACAATCTTTAAATGTCTTATATGTGCAGGGATTCTTTCATTACGGTTTACTCGAATAACAAACTCTAAGGTCTAAAAGATGTCACATGAATAAATCTAGTTGTTGTAGTAAAAGTCAAATAGTATTTTTCTCCTTTTTTCGTTTCACATTTTTAAATTTCTTATATATATATATATATATATATATATATATATATATATATATATATATATATATATATATATATATATATATATATATATATATATATATATATATATATATATATATATATATATACAAAGAGTTCATACATATCATTTCTCACAATAAAACATTTTACAATTAAAACTCTTTCAGACTCTCATCTACGCATTATCTTCCTCGCAACTTTGTAAGCTTATTGCCTAAGACCTCTCAAAACACATATTATTATTATTATTATTATATAATAGGGTTTCATACAGCTGAACATTATATAAACATTTATTAATGCAACAATGACAATAAAAATCTCAAGCAGAAATTAGCTTCTGGGTGACGATAATAATAATAATAATAATAATAATAATAATGTACTTTGAATTATTTGTGTAGATTCTAAGAATAATTAACTACACATTTAGGTTAAAGATTAGGAAAATTCAGTGGTTCTCTCATTCAAAAGTTCATTACAAAGAGTTAACTATTTAAAAAGACATAAAACTTCCAATGATGGAATTGCAGCCATTAACTATGAGTATATAATTCGAAACATTAGAAATGTATCTGATTCAATACATATTTAAAAGAAATATGACTTAATAACAAAAAATAAATTTAGGGAAATTATTACTGAATTTGAAAAAATAAAATCCATATTTCTACAACAGCTTTTTTATCATTATATTGGTGTTTTGAGCTCCATCAAAATAATAAACATCATAAATGGCATAATATTTAACGAGAATGAAAGAAAATTTACTTTCGAAAAGTTTTACAAAACATTTAAAATTAAAATTTTAATTCTTTAACAAAAAAGTACAATAAAAACCATACAAGATTACGTACGCCCATCTGTAAATGGCTTTTTATTTACGAAGGCGATTGACGAAGTAGTCCTCAAGAAAATGCAGCTTCCAGGAACAGAAACCCCCCCAAAAGGGTAAATAACATAAGGTTCCGGGAATGTCAATATATCAGTTAACCTTAAAAAAGTTCAGAAAAAGAATAATGAAGTAGCAATACATCACACACATACACCCACAATGAAATTCAGAGAAATAAAAATAAATAAAAACTAAAATTCAATTACATACATTGGGTCAGGTGTTGTTGGTTTTACAGCTAAAGAATACAAATCTTTGCGTCGGTGGTTTGAAACTGGCATTTCTTTCCTCAATTTTTCTGAGTAATTCAAATCAATTTCTGCAAACGCAACATTAGTTCCTTCGCTGACTTCTGCTATTACAGTACCCCAAGGATCAACAATCTATATATATATATATATATATATATATATATATATATATATATATATATATATATATATATATATATATATATATATATATATATATATATATATATATATATATATATATATATATATATATATATATATATATATAAAAGTGTCTAACACCTAATTAAGATCAAATTTATAATATTTACCAATGCATGACCATAGGTTGAACGTTTACTGTTATGTCGTCCAGTCTGGGCTGAAGCAACTACAAAAGCACTGAGTATCTAATTAATAAAAATAAAATAACTGTGAAAATTGTAATAATGAATGGAAATTTGAGTAAGTACTAGTAAAAAAAATTTAGTATTAATTTTCTTTTGTTAAATTAAAACTACTAAATCATTATTATCACACTAATGGAAACTTGTTGGAGGCTGGGGGTGAGACAGTAGTTAAAAAATAAGGATACAAATTTTATCAAATTGGACATGTTTCTCTTCAGTAACAAGAAGACATCATGACGTAACTTAGAAAGTTTTCAAACAAAAAATAAGATATAAAGTAACACACAACAAGTTCCATAATTTACCTATCACAAGTACGTTATCTTAATTTACTTTTCATAACGTTGCTTTTATAAATTATCACTTAAAAAAATTGGAATCAAAATTTAGTTTAAGCTAATTTTTTTTTCTTTTCTTTTTTTTTTAAATGTAAAAATGGAGTCAAAAATAGTAAAAATCTTGGACTACTCACCAATTGCTCTTGCTTTCATAAGCGTATGCCAATGAGCTAATCCTGTTGGAACGGTAAAAGCTGAAGGGAATGTAAGAACCTGAGCACCCAGTTGCCTTTGAATAATACTAAATTCTGGAAAGCGTACATCATAACACTATACAAAATGTTAAGATAAATAACTAAATAAAAAGAAAAATTAAGATATTATTCGACTCTATTTACCATAAAACATGATCAATATTAATTATTATTATTTAAGAAAAAAAAATAGGAAAAAAGGATACAATTCCTAATCCAACTAAACCACAAGGGGTTGAAACTGGCTTGTGGATGTGCATCCCTTCCTCAACATACTTAGACTCTCTTAAATCAACATTTTGTTCTGGAATGTGAACGTCAAAACAGATGAGTTTTCTCATATTTGCCTTTAATATTTCCTTCATTATCTATTATTAAATGAGTATTACTTATTTTGGTATCTGTAGGTTCCTGTGATATATATATATATATATATATATATATATATATATATATATATATATATATATATATATATATATATATATATATATATATATATATATATATATATATATATATATATATACTTTGAAAAAATATTTAATAACCCATTAACATTTTATTAAATTCAGATTTTTGAGAAAAAAAACTAAACTAAAAAATTATTTTATAAGCACCACAGTCCATCATTGGTTAGCACTTAGAAAGACTATAAAAATTAGCACACTATTTAATGATGGAAAGTAAAGCAGCCTTTGTTTTCTAAAAAAAAATTAATATTTAATTTCACAATATTCAAACTTAATTTTAAGAACATAAATGTACGTATCAAGAAATTGTAGTTTGTGAAAAATATAAATTATTTTTCATGAAAAATATTTAAAAATATAAAGTAAGATTTTTAGAATCTTAATATTAACTATGAGAAATAATTCATAAAAAATTTAGGTGTATTATTGTCCAAGGTTATCATCCAATTTAATTAAAAAATACTATGAAAATAGAAAATATAAATAAATAAATAAAATAAATCTAGGTATAAACTAACCTTTATATGAATACCGCCAACTGAAAGCCATATATTTGAATCCTTTGCCAGGTCACAATAACTGGTAACGGTTGAGCCTGACAAGCTCTCTGCTAAACTTATAGTTTCCTCTCTTGACTCACCAATATAATCACAGGCTTCTGGCAAGAATATCATCTGAAAAGTAAATATTTATCAGAAAAATAAACACTTGCAGTGAAAAAATAACCTCAAAAAATATATACATATGAATCACTTAAATCCATAAAGGAATGTTAATAAAAATGAAAAAGTCATTGATTCGCAAGAATATTTATAGGAACATAGGAAAATAGAGACAGTTAAAAGCCACAAGGGCCTATCGAGACTGTCCCAGTCCAAACAAATAATAACAATAACAATACTAATACATGCACAAAAGACTAGGTCTTATATATTGGTCATTATGTTTATATAAAAAATAAATAAGATCTTCACAAATCTAACATTGCTAGCTAAAAGTTAAAAATCACAATTGGTTATGATACCTCATGAAAAGCTAAACAGCAAGCATAGAAACACAGTAAAGTCAAACAAATTAGCAATCTTACATATAAATCACAAACTGCAGTTTATATTAACAAGAGGTCAGTGTTAAAACATAAAAATATACCATAACTTGAACAAAGAACAATGTATGCACTCTAAAACCCGCAATACAAAATTAAATACTGGTCTAGAGTAGTTAAAACGAAGGACCTTATGAAGAAGTCAAAGTCAAGAATATTAAAATAATTTCTAAGTTTAGATGAACAAAACACAATTAAAAATTTGAAACATTTCAAATAGCTCAAAAAAAAAAACTACACTAGTTTAAAATAGGAGAGTTGAAGTTTTTTAAACATTTTTAATATAAATGTTAAATTTCGATTTTTTTTTTGTTGCTTTTTTTAAGTATTTTATTCAGAAATGGTCTAGTCAAAAACATATCAGTTTTACAAGTTTTTTTTATGCTTTCACACTTAATGTTTGGTCACTCGCTTTTGAATAACATGACATATTTTCAAAACCTAAAAATTTTGAATTGCAGATAAGAAATAAAATCAATATTATTTTACATTGTATACTCCCCGAGGCACTCCTTGCAATGTTAAATTTATTATTACCATCATAATTTTATGTATAACTTCTAAATAAATTTCATTTTGCTTGACAATTACAAAAAATAAAAAAAACTTTGCATTTTTAAGCATAAATTAACACTTTAAAAACTAAAAGTAATTTGTTAAAATATTTCCATTTGTACAGAAGGCAAAAATCTTAAATCTATTTGTAAAATATGTACCCTCATAATCAAGAGAATTTATTCTACAGGGCAAGCTTTTCTATTATAATTTTAAACTAATAAGGCAAATATAATTTGATAATATTAATTAACTGACTCACAAACAAAATTCTCACACACTTAAGCATTTCAAAATTATTCCACATATGGAATTTCTGTTGTATAAACAATTGAAAAATGAAATACTCTTTCGCTCTCTTTTAAAGAAAAGGTTTGCAATATTTACACTAAAAAAATTATCGATGCTCATGCAGAAGAGGTCAACACTTCCAAGGTAAATGAAACACAACACAACAAAAAACTATTCTTAAAATAGTTTCTTACATAATGCAAACAAATACTATCACTACCTGTGCACCTTTTGAAGCTGCTTTCGAAACTAACTCACTGACTATTTTCATATTCTGAATTTTATTATTCGTTGCTGTCATTTGAGCAACTGCAATGAAGTGACTAACATTTGGCATGCTGTGTGACATCTTCCTGGCTGTAAGAAACCTGTAAAAAATAGTATAGATGTTAATATGCTACATTCTGAAAATTACAATATACAATAACTTTTAAAATATATATTATATATATATATATATATATATATATATATATATATATATATATATATATATATATATATATATATATATATTTATATATTTTTTATTTTTTATTTATTTTTTATTTTACAAATTTTAACTATTATTTCCATTTTTAGCTTCAACATTTTAAAATATAGCAACCTTGTCAAAATATTCAAAGGAGAGTTATAATTTCAGCAGACAGTATTCTAACATTATAATTATTCTTATTAGTCCAAAATTTTTTATTTACAAAATAAAGTCATTCATCGATTAACCAAAAAAAAAACAAACATATTTCTTTTTCGTAGTTACACTGAAAAGAAAAAAAATTCGGGACCCCCTTCACTAGATTTTACCATTATTTATTTTGACTGGGATAGTCTAGAAAGGCCCATGTGGCTTCTAACTATCTCTATTTTTCTAATGTTCTAAAAGGCTTATACTTCATTTAAATATATTTTGTATTTATATTTTGAAAGTAGCAAATTGAAAATACTCAGCTGATGCTTAGTATTACCTAACAATATAAATTCTTTCTACAATTATCACATATATATGAAAATAGATATCTAGGAGAAAAAGGTAGATCATGTCAAATCCAAAACTTTGTGATTTCACATTACAAAGTTGGATCTAACCAATAACACTATATGGCCATAGTATAAGTATTAGTAATGCTTATACTATGATATGGCTATAAAATTTTAAGAGAGTCCTATAAACAAATTGTTGAAAATATAGTTATTAAATAGGCCAACTCCTATAATTTTAAAAATAAATAAATTACTCACGTTTTAAATCTACTTCTCAGTAAAAATATAATCATAACTCTTAACCCTATGACAAACAGAAATTCTTAATAAAACAAGTTGAGAACAAAGCTGGACATTTGTTAGCGAATGATTCTGAAGGACATTTCCGAAAAATCATGTAAGAGGCAAAACCTTCTAGAAGAGATTAAAGAGACAGATAGATATAACGATTCACAGACAGATAGGTAGGTAGAAAGATACGGTGGTGATTAGACGTAGCATAAAATAAAATATATAAAAAAAAAACTAGTTTTTGTATTATAATTTATACAATAGCTGTGTTCCATGAAAATCTGCATTAATATCCTGCTACATTGACATTTTCAAAATCACGAAAATGCAGCGAAAATATTTAAGAATCTTATTATCGTGGAACACTGTTGTAAACATTTGTCAGCTGATCTATGTAAGCAAACCATAGACCAAAGTTTGCCATAGACTATTGAAATCACAGTCTTTGTCACAAACTAGTGTTAAAATCTAACTTAATATCAATTCTTTTAACTTTTATTTTATAAATGAGCAGAAAACTACTTAAAATTTCAAGAAGTTAAAATAAAATATCATTGGTTCGATACTGAGGATACAATATCAATATATCGATATATCGGCTTTGAAAATATCATTGATATTTTTTCGATATATCGCATAGATTTTAACTATGATATATCGTAACAAATATCTATATCATAGACTATATCGATATATATATCGAAACTTTTTCGGCAACCCTAATTCGAATCGATGAAACTCCGATTAATTGAAAATTGTAATTTTCCATAGACTTTTAAAGTCTATGTAATTTTCTATCCGTCCATTTTTTAGTAAAGATTTAGTTTCCAAAAGTAAATATTTAGGAGAAATACAAGGTTCAGTATTCTAACTCAAATATATTTGGTTATAAATTATTACGGAAAATTATTTTCGGATCATTAATTTGATTTAAATGAAGCATTAATTATTTTAATTCTGAATTTCGTTGGTTCCAAATGTTTTTTTAATCATGGCCGCCGCCAAACTCTAAAATTTTCATTTTATTGTTACGTTATGTATTACTACATATGGCCATTATTCTATTAATTAAGCTAAGTGATTGATTAAGTTAATTAAATGACTGATTAAATTAGATTTTAAAATATATTTACATTTGTTTATTTAGATCATCAGACACTTGCTACAAAAGTGTCCCAAGAAAATAAAAAATTTTGCTAAAAATTTTCTATGCCTGGCTTAAGCGTAACGTGAAACTTAATTAATTCGTGGAACCATAGACTTTTCTAAGGCATTTGCAATTTGTACTTTTCCCTCCAAAAATGGTGAAAATTGGATATAAGGGCCTTTCACCTAACAAATGCCCTTAACAATATATATATATATATATATATATATATATATATATATATATATATATATATATATATATATATATATATATATATATATATATATATATATATATATTTATTTTTATACAATCCATATGCCACAAATAGGCAGGTTGGAAATACTTAATAATGAAACTTTATTCCATATAGATTTTGTGATTATCTCCTTAATTTGAGTATAACAAAAAATGTGCAAACATTATAAGTGCAGCGTAATGTTAAAAAATAATATACCACCTGTTTTAGTAAATGTTTAGAGATTTTATATTTTGCAAGTTGCATGTTTGCATCACAGATGGATCTTATAAGTGATACTTTCCAGGATGTGCATTTGTTAAAGTTCTACAAATTAACCAGATTTTTTCTGTGAAGAAAATGCTTCATTAAAAACTCAAACAAAGTGAGGATTGAATAAAAAAAATGTTATTTCTTTTTATTTGTATATAATAATCTTTATTATTTAGGAATGAATATCATTCCTAATACAAGAAAGTAATAGGTTCAGTTGGCTGTCATGAGGAACTTGGGAATCTCGGATGCAGATTATCAATTGAACATCTTTCAAGAAACTATCTCATAATACCTTAAGACCTTTATCTTTGACTTTTTAGACTTTCCAAGATGCAGTCAGAAGTTTTTTTTAAAGACTTGATCTCAAAATACCAATAAAACCCATAAATAAAAAGTAAAGCTTGAGGGATAGTAAATTCCCATATACTTTAAATTGACTAATTTTAAATATGCTAAATCATTAAAAAAAAGTGAATAACAATTCTTTATATATTTGATAGTCAGTCTATTGAAATTTAGAGGGATCATTTAAATCCTTCAGGTCCTTCGAAAGGTCATTGTTACAGAGCAATATGCATCTTATCAAAGAATTGCTCCTGGAAAAGATTTATGTAAAGAAAATTTTAGTTAATTATACTAATTAAATAAATGTACAATTTTTCAATGACTTAGTTTATATATTTCAGTAATAGAAAAGCTCATATTTGTTTTATTAAACTTTTTTTGAAGATCATTTAGGTATATGAACATATAATGCAATTGAAATTTCCATCTTATAGTTCTGTATTTATAGCAGAACTACTGTATATGCAATATATAAATCTTATATTTTAGATCTAAAACTTACACCAAAATAACTATTTTCCCTGACTCTCTATCTTGGAAAAAGGGTTATCAACACTTTATAAAACAATTATTAAAAAGTTGAGATGAAGACAATTATATTTTATATGGATTCACTGGTATATGGGAATAGAAGTGCATGATGATGTGGATATTGCTGCAAAGAATTTGAGTTAAGTATACCTACTACATTAAGGTGCTCAAACACTGAAGATGATTAATTAATAAAAATGAAATGTTACGAGTATGATTTGTGGTAAGTAAATTTGAATACATGTGAAGATCATTTGATCTTTGTTACGCTTTTTGTTCAAGAAGATAAGAACAAGTAGTATTGTCAAGGCTTAGACTTTATTGTGCTTTATTTTCAGTAATTTATCTATTTTGAGGAAACTCGTATCCTTTGGTAAAATTTTGATAAAAGACTTACTTTACAATATATACAGTATTTATTAAATGTTTATTATTGGGTCTTCAGAAAGAAATTTTAATATGTGTTGAAATAAATTTTTAATTTATAATTTTAGAAAATATTCTTTCCTGGAATTTTCTAGAATCTATAGTTTTTACTTTTCTTAGGAATGTAAGTTTGTTTGATCTTATTTGATTTCCTTTAAGTCTATATGACCTTATTTGATTTCCTTTAAATATATATATTTGATTGTAATAGATTAAATGTACCAGTCAGGGAAGTAGCATTTGACATTGCAATTATTGGTTCAATGCACAAAAAAAAAAAAATTTCAAAGTAAATAAATATGCACAATGTTTCATGCTTGTAAAAAGTCCTTTGTGTTTGGTTTATTTTCTCTTTGTAATATAAATGCTTTGTATGTAATAAAAAACATTAGAAAAACTATTATTCTCAAGCACAATGTGGACAAACTTTTTGAGTTTGGCTGTTAAGTGGTAAGAAAATTTCATTAACAAAAAAATCAGACGTATATCATACTAGTAATCTATATAAAGATTTTATTAAATATGAATGGAAAATGGCTATTTCATTAATAAAGAAAATGATATGTGTTATTTTAAATTATCAGAGTAATGCTTGGAAGTCAGAAATTAAAGTGACAAAATATGAGGGACAAAATTTTAAAGACTATAAAAATGAGTTAAGCTGTGACCTGTTTAATATTGATACTAGGCCATAATTAAATACTGTGCTTAAATTTGAACCTCTTACTTTAAGTAGAATATTGTTTTAGAACGTTGAAAATGATACAGTATGTATTTTTGCAGAGTTATTAGATGAGATTGAAGGAACTTGCCATTTTTCTATATAAAAGAAGATTCTTTTTAGAATGGTTACAATTCAGGTTTATAAAAAAAATTTCACCTCTTTACTATTAAAGAATAAGTTAGTTTTACATACTAAGTTATAACATGAGAACTAGAGGTTACAATTATTTTGTCAGGATTTCAGAAAATACTCTACTTCTTTAGCAACTGAAATAGTTAGTGTTTGAGTAGGTTTACATCAAGATGTAATAACCAGTAGTTCACTTATAATTTTTAAAAATAGGTTGAATTGGTAAATGAATAATTTGTCCTATATAATAAGTAGTTTATTTTAACTTTTTTATATTCCTTACCTTGTAGTAAGTTCAGTTTAAAATATTAAAAAAATTAAAAATATTGACTCCATTTTGGAAGAAATAAAATATTTAGAAAAGAAAATGACTGCATTTCCACTATTAAAGCATTCATACTACACCTATACTCACTTCATGATATTACATTATCACCATAGACTTTAAATGTACATAATATATAATTTTCCTGGTCTCTCACAAAATTTGATGTTTGCTTTTGCTCAAGTTGAGACATTCTAGCAACAAACACAAATGGAAACCACTGAGTAAATAGATTAGAGACTGACACACATTTATTCCTTCTTACACGCATTACATCTACAAAACTGACAGATTATGACAACAAATGTAAGCATATATATGGAATACCCCATGACTATCACTTGTACAAAATTTATACAATTTCAAAAGTTGATTACATTTTGACACTTCCATATATCTACTATATATATATATATATATATATATATATATATATATATATATATATATATATATATATATATATATATATATATATATATATATATATATACCGTATATATATGGTAATTAAAATTGCAATTTCATTGTGTGAAACTATGAAAAAAATAGTCTAAATTGTATAATATATTATAAAAGATTATTATTTACCAACTAAATCTGTAGTGAATTCAGAAAGTGAGGGAGTAAAATACACTCATTTTGTACTTTTCTCTTTTTACTCAATTCATTTACATTACTTTTCATATCACTCTTTTGAGAGAGAGTATCACAAGCTCTCATAGCGTGTGGTTCACTCACCCTGAACTTGTGATGGCCTGAAGGGTAGTATTTTGTCTGCTTGGAAGGATGGCATATGGTCTTATTGGTGAGGTTGCCCTCAAAAAATGAAAAAAAAAAAGTGATGATTGAGATTAATATGTATGATAAACTTTTGCAAAAGATATTTGCATAAGCAATGTAAAGTATCAATCTACTGTACCATATTTTATAAATATTTAAAAGAAAGGAACTGAAATCTGGCAATTTGAACTTTTTTTTTATGCTGGTTATGCTAGGGTTCAGTTTTAAGTATTTTTGAATTAAAAATTTGTATAAGATTTGATTCGTAAATTAATATATTGTAGCCCTTAAATTAGTAGGTTACTTGGGTAATATGCAGATTAGAAAGGTTCAGGAATGAATACATAAAACGGTAATGTGTTTCTTTAAAGATTGTTTGGGAAGATTGCCATAGTTTAGTACTTATGAATTGTACTTTCTAAAAATAATTACAAAAATTAATTGCACTTTTCTTTTATTTTATTTTTTTTTTTTGAAAATTATTCAAAATATAAAATTACTGAATACATTTTTACTCATGATTTTAAAAAATATCCTCAGATTCAAAAAAAAAAAAAAGTTTATAGAATTAGTAGATTTGACTCAAATAATTAAAAGTTAAAATCTACCAAGAAAATGCTAGATTGGGAAAGATTTTTAAAAATTGGTTATTTGATTTCTCAACAGAATAGTGAAGTTACAGTAAAGAATGAAGGGCAAACTCTTTCTTATTGTGGACATTCCAAGAAGATCTTATATGCTATGAAGTTTATACTTTTCTAAACCCTTTTATTTTGTGTCCTACTATAATGAAGGAATATATATATATATATATATATATATATATATATATATATATATATATATATATATATATATATATATATATATATATATATATATATATATATATATATATATATATATATATATATATATATATATATATATATATATATATATATATAATCATCTTCCCCCAGGAAGGACTTTCATTCTGGCAGTGGGATCTTTTGAGGAAGATCCTTGGGTTTCAAGGGCCCACGGCGATATAGGGCCTGTATTGTATTATTTCATGATGAAATTAATCTATTAGACTTGGTTCCATGGCCTTAAACTTTTATCAAACATTGTCATCAGATATTTTCTATATTAGTTATTAAGAAAATCGTCCTTCTCCATTTGTGAGTATTTTCTTTCATTTTTGGATGTTTAAAGAAAAACAACGATGCACTAACCGCATAAATTTCCAACAAAGAAATTACCCTAGTGAAAATTAAAACTAAAATATACTCCTTTTCAGTTTTAATTTTCATTAGGATAATCTTTTTTTTTTATGTTTAAATGAATTTACTGAATTCCTATTGTGTAACAGTTTAAGACATATATAGTTAAAAATAAAAATTTCATAAAACAATAGACACATTTCAAAACTTATGCAGGTAAGTTTCAATATATGTATATATAGAAAATTCTAATAAAAATTTATATTACGAAATGTTAGCCTGATAATATTTAGAAAATTAGTCTAAAAATTAGTGATAGGACAATTAATCATTGTCATCAGAAGAAATTGGTAATCTTTTTCAAACAATTTTCTGCCAATTAGTTTACATATATTGGCTTTTAAGTATTTCTTTTCTCCACCTTCTATTAAGAGTGAAAAGTTATTTAGTAATAGGGTGCCAAATATACTCTGAGATGAAATTGAATTACTCCAGAAACTGGAAAAAAAATTTGTTTTTGCATCACAATGTAAGAGCTCTAAATTTAAACTACTAGAATTTTGTATGTCTGTCCATGTTCTCACTTACCAAAATTTTTAAAATCATTGTTCAGGAGATACTATTATGCTGTATATTAAATTTACATTATATTACATTTACTGTATATTATATTAAAATACAGAAAATTTCATTTCTAACTAGATAGAGAGTTAGAGAATGAATGGCCACAAATATATTTCCATTGAAGACAAGAAACTCATCCATAAAAATGATAGTTGAACCCCAGAAGAATAAATAGATTAACACTAAAAAAAAATTGTTACAGTGTAAAGTAGTACTTTTAAATCTTCTATAAAATTATTTGAGATATAACTTACAAGTAGGAGGCAGTGCCAACAGTCAAGGATTTTGTGGTTAGAGAAGTTGAAGGCAAGTTTTCTATGTAAGTCACCAGCCCTTGAAGAAGACTATAAGTTGGTGAAATTAAATAAATTTGAATAGTGATTTTAACAAAAAAAAAAAATAACTGAGAATTTGTTGAATTTAGGGTGGAAATATCAAAGATTTTTTTAGTCATTTGACTTAAAGGCCAAAAATAAAGTAAAAAGAAATTGTCACAAATTAAGCAGAATCAAAACTGCAGAGTGTAAAATTGAAGTATTCCAAATGAATAATGCGTGACAGAACCTTGTTGCAAAGAAGGAAATCATTCGTTTCGGATGAAATTTAAAATATCAGTTTGAGACATTTGAATTTTATTCAAAAACTGTTGTCATTAAGGTGTATAGCAAGAGGATGCCCTTAGTAGAGTGGAACAAAAAAAAATGTTTTTTGTTGCAAAATCAAATGAAGAAAAATTAAGGTGTATCAGAACAGGCTGGCAATATAATACACCACCCTTTCAACAAGAGTGAGTAGACCTGAAACTTATTGTAAGATTAGGAAGAATCAAAGTTTGGTTAGTACCTCTTCCTCGGTCATTCTTAATTGCTGAAATTTTGAAATTTTTTAAGAAGTATGAAGTGTAGTTTGTAAAGAATAAGAGGTGGAGGGGGGCCTTTTCACGGAGTTCCCGTAAAGTTTCCTGTTATAATCTCTAGTAGTATGCTGAAGTGTGTGAATGAGGTGTGAAAAAGACAAATCACTAGATTAAAGAATGCAACAAAATGTTCCATCCCACCCTATTACTTTATGAGATCATTTCGTCACTTTAATAGTAACATCTAATTCTTTTTAAATAATAAAACATACTTCAAGTTTGGTGTTATATCAGACATTTAAAATGCTATATATATATATATATATATATATATATATATATATATATATATATATATATATATATATATATATATATATATATATATATATATATATATATATATATATATATATATATATATATATATATATATATATATAATAACATCTAGTACTTTTTAAATAATAAAAAATACTTAAAGTTTGCTGTTATATCAGACATTGAAAATGTAATTTACACTGATTATGATAAACATTATATTTAGTTCGGTAAAAGTTGGATCCAGATGGATGTTGAACATGAGGTTTGAAAAGTATTCTAGAGCTATAATATATATATATATATATATATATATATATATATATATATATATATATATATATATATATATATATATATATATATATATATATATATATATATATATATATATAATATTTAACTTATTTAATAATATATATTTATTTTAATACGATTTTAAAACGGGTAAAGATAGAGCTAATCTAATATAAATTTGAATCAATTCTGATCCCATTCTTTTGAAATTACTTATACCAGTTTTATTTTTACTGCAATCATGAAAGCTGAAACAAGATTGAAAAACAATTAATGACTATAAAATTGAGTTTTTCTGCTGTTCAGTAATATCTAGTTAATTTGAAGTTACATTGCTAAAAAACTATTGAATAAGAAAATTTAGGTCTGTCAAAATGGATCATATTCCACAAGCCATGTGCATATATATATATATATATATATATATATATATATATATATATATATATATATATATATATATATATATATATATATATATATATATATATATATATATATATATATATATATATATATATATATATATATATATATATATATATATATATATATATATATATATATATATAGTGTTCCACTCGCTCTCAGTTACAGAAATGCACATATTGATATCAAAGTAGTGGTTATAAATGATTAATCAAATTTTCTACAAACAAACTTTGGTGTGAGAATCCTGCTGAAATCACAGCGAGTGTTGGAAGTGATGATCATTAGCATCAAGGCATGCCTGCACACGCTTTTCCTTATTACAGAAGATTGCACTCAACATATTGAAGTTAAAGGTATATTTTTAGAATTTCTCATTATTTTAATAAATTTAAAAAATTTTATATTAAGGAAGGATTAGATTATCTTTTATGTATCCTTTATTCAAATGTATAAATACATGCCTTTTTAATAGTACAATACAGGGTGTTCCACTAGCTCTCTGCCACAGATATGCTTCTATATATGTCATAGTAATGATCATAAGTTAATAAAATTTGCCACGAACAAACCTTGGTGTGTGAGAATCGTGCTGACATAATAGTAAGTGTTGGGAAATCATCGCTATTTGCATCAAGACATGACTACATACGCTTTTCCATGTTACGTAAGGTTATCACCAACATATTTAGAGTCACATCGTCAGTACGTCGTAATCTCCTCCCATATGTTGTCTTTCAGTTGCATGAGAGTCTGTGGCTTGTTGCAATACCCCTTCCCTTTCAACATGCCCTATAAGAAAGAATCCGGCGGGGTAAGGTCAGTCTACCTTGGTGACCAAAGTTTTTTCTGGAAATGATCCGATTTATTTCGTACTTGCTGACGTTTTATATATGACAAGTGACACCACCCTGCTGAAAATAGTCAGTACAGAGTTCCTCGTCATCCAAAAGATTTAAGAACTCATTAAATATGTTCATATAAGAATTTTATTAACTTATGACCAGCACTTTGACATCTACAGTATATATAGACACATATCTGGGACCGAGAGTTAGTGGGACACTTTATAGTATCTTGAAATATTGATTTCAAAAAAATTTTAATATGCGAGAACATGGACAGACCTATAAAGTTCTAGTACTTTAAATTTAGAGTTCTTAAATTGTGATGCAGAAACAATCTTTTCAATTCTGAGGTAATTCGAGTTCGTCTTGGAGAGTATAGTTTACCCCCACTGCCAAAGAGCCTTTCACTCTCATTACTAGAAGGTGAAGCAGAGAGATATTTATAAACCAGTATATGTAAATTAATCAGCAAAATAACCAGCAGAAAATTGACGAAGATGATTAATCGTTTCATCACTAGTGTATTATAATTATATATATATATATATATATATATATATATATATATATATATATATATATATATATATATATATATATATATATATATATATATATATATATACTTATTTTTTTTATTTATTTATTTTTTATTTATTTTATTTATTTATTTATTTATTTTATTTATTTTTATTTATTTATTTATTTTATTTATTTCATTTATTTCCACCATTCATCCCCTCACCACTCTTTTCCATTCATTCCTGTCTTCCGTCAACCGCATACCCTCCTCCCATCCCAGCCCCCTATCGATCAATAATTCCTTGACCCAACTTACCCAACCTTCCCAAGGTTTCCCCCTACCTCTTACACCTTCCACGTCAGATATAAACACCCATATATATATATATATATATATATATATATATATATATATATATATATATATATATATATATATATAATATATATATATATATATATATATATATATATATATAGGAACCGACCGGGGCCCCGGCCCCGGCCAACCCCGGCCATTTTTACTGACCCCGGCCCCGGCCCCGGCCCCGGCCAAAAATCAAGGAAAACCGGGGTTGCCGGCCGGGGTTAAAATGGCAAATTATACAAAAAAATTTTTTTTTTTTTTTCAAATTTTCAACCGATTCTGCTGAAACTTTCAGTTATATAGATTTTTTACCGGTAAGAAAAGTCCATTTCTAGCTTTTTTCCGAGTCTATTACGGTTAAAAAAAAAAAATTTTTTTTTTTTTTTTTTTTTTTTGTTGAAATTTTACCCTTTTTTAATGAATGGCGGTGCCAAACCACTTTTTAGAATGAGCTGAAAATTGGACTATTTATTCAAAATTAAATGGGATACAAAAGTCTCTAATACACCTTTGTTCCCAGAGTTATAGGAAAAATGTTATAAGCCAAAAACTGACCAACTAAAAAAAAAAAAATTTTTTTGAACTAAAAAAATCAACCTTTTCAGACAAAATTAAAAAAAAAAATACAACTATGACATTTCCTATTTTTGGTGTGTATAGAGGAGGGGTGGGGCTACAAATTCCTCTATGTACTTTATTCGATGACATTCGTTGGTTTTGAGATAAGCCTTCAAAAAGGTCCATTTTTGGCCAAATTTCAAAAATTCCCAAAGTTTGAGAGGCTATATCTCGCTTCAAACAAAGAGCATTTAAATATGCACTAAATAAAAATTGTTGCCCTGTTCCTCTTCTAAACAATATTCACAAATAAAAAAAAATAGGTAGCGTTTTTTATAAATAATTTTTTCCTCTAGAAGGGTACGATTTTTGCAAAAAAAATTTCAAGTGCTTATATAACTTTTTTCTAGACGTGATATCAAAAACCTATTCCCACCAATGCAAGAAATTGGGGCAAAGGTATTCAGCAAAATTTTCAGCTCATGTGGACCAGTGGTTTGATCCAGTTATTCATTTTTTTCAACTTTGGGTCCAAATAAGTTTCAAACCTTTATAGACTCAAAAAAATGCTCGAAATCAACTCAGAACTTCGTGAAAAAATTCACATACTTTGAAAATTTCAGCTCAATCAGTCAAATAATAAAAAAAAAATTCAAACAAAATATAAGAAAATTAAGATTTTTTTTTCTTTTCTGTTTCTTTTGACCGCTCCTTTTCTGCTAGTGAATGTTCATCTTTGTGTTTTGATTTTAGATACTCCAAAAGATTTGGTTGAAATTTTTTTTACTTGTAGCACCCGGAGGTTCTCTTCTAATTTTCTGACTGCAGATGTTAACATTTAGCTATTTCGAGCCTATCCTGAAACATTGTAAAGTATTCAAATACTGCAGAAGCTGATCTTTTAGCCATATTGACTGAAAGTATAAACAAAATAATAATTTTTAAATAATGCAGCTAAATGATACAAGTTTGATACATGGCAATAAAATAACAATGATATGCATAAATACAGGTTAAATTGATAATTTTATATCTTACATTTTTTCAAACTTTACCTTAGGGTCTTACCTAAGTAAACCTGTTGAATCACTATTATGAATTAGAATATTTTTTTTTTAATTTTTGTACTTTTTTAAACTTTAACTATATACAAAACTGTAATTTTTTCATTTTTTTTTGAGAAAATGCATATAATCATTAATTTAAGTGAATGTTGACTATTCTACTCCTTCCTTACAATTAAATAAACCTTATATCTAATTTTCTTAACCTTAAAATTTCAGTGCTTTTAACCTCTTTACAAATTTTAGGAAACCCCGGCCAGAACCCGGCCCCGGCCCCGGCCCCGGCCAAATTTGGGTGACCCCGGCCCGGCCCCGGCCAAATTCCAACCCCGGTCGGTTCTATATATATATATATATATATATATATATATATATATATATATATATATATATATATATATATATATATATATATATATATATATATATATATATATTATATTATTATTATTATTATTATTATTATTTATAGTAATAATAATAATAATTCTCACCAGTTTTGTTTTCCAAACATAACGGTTTCTTCTGTTCTGTAATTAAAGTTTTTAATTTTCATTTTTAGGCTATTGTGTTTCATTCCAATCTGAAAGCGAAAGTTTATAGGAAAACGAAATTTTTGAAACGTAGGACAGCGTGAATGACCGTGTGGCCTAATGGATAAGGCGTCGGACTTCGGATCCGAAGATTGCAGGTTCGAGTCCTGTCACGGTCGAATGGTAACAGTTTTTTACTTTTGTGGAAATTAATTTACTTGTGTAGATATATTTTTTAATTACAAAATGTAAATTTAATATCCCATATTTACCTTTGTATAATTTCATGTTAAGTTAATTATTGCCTAAGTCTTTCACTTTGCTGATCATATTTGACTTTAATTTGTGTCACGCATTTCAGACGAGGTGGCCGAGTGGTTAAGGCGTTGGACTGCTAATCCAATAGGGTCTCCCTGCGTGGGTTCGAATCCCATCCTCGTCGGTAATGTCCAAATTTTTTGTAATTTTGCTTGATAAAATGTAGGTCAGCTAGTCCTTATTGTTATTATTATTATTTTCATTTTCGATAGATTTACCAACTAGAATTCAAAGTTCAGGAATAATTCTTCAAGCCTAGATAGCTCAGTTGGGAGAGCGTTAGACTGAAGATCTAAAGGTCCCCGGTTCGATCCCGGGTCTGGGCAGTTCACCTTTTTAATAGGGAGTTTACATTATGAAGTAAGCATATTCATTATATAAAGGTGAGGGTGTTTTTACCTAAAATTGTTTGTTTATACATCCTTCTCCGCTATTGATTAATTAATGAAATTTGAACAGGTTTGTGAAAAATAGTTTGAGGTACTTGTTATTATTATTTTTATTTATCATTTATTCATCATTATTATTATTAATAGAGTAGTAACAGTAAGATATTATTATTGGTAGTAGTAGAAATAGTAAGTTATTTACCAAACAATATTATTATTACAAATTTCCAGTTTCATTTCAGTTTGAAATATGCTTTTATACCATAAATCAGTAATCGATTGCTTATTCAACTTTATACTAGTCAACAATTTTTTTTAGTTTCAATAATGAAATAGAGGTTAAAAAATCCGATTAAAACATAAAAAATCTACTATGCCTTTAATCCTATTATATATCTTTTGTATTTTTCAACAGCTGTTTTCCATAGAATGTGGTTTCCATTGTTGTCCAAGCAGTACATTTTTGAAGATATTAATAATGTGCTTTTACAAACGAATAAATGAAAACTGAAGCACATTTTTCGAACATTTTAAAGCTTCTCAGGTATATGCCATATATATATATATATATATATATATATATATATATATATATATATATATATATATATATATATATATATATATATATATATATATATATATATATATATATATATATATATATATATATATATATATATATATTGAAATGGCTCATACGTTTTTTTCGCATTTGCTGTGTTAAGATGTACATCACGACTCTCTATAGTCTAGACTATTATTTTCACCAACTTTCCTTATTAGCATGGCCCTATTTTTACTGTAGTGCAAATTTTTCTCTTGTATCTTATTTACTATTCCGAGTAGATTCTATATTTTTGAGTATTTACAGTTTCTTTGTACCCTGTATATATCTCGCAACTCTTGAATCAAGGTATCAATTATTTACATTATTTATTTATTTTATTTTATTTTATTTTATTTTATTTTAATAAACTTAGTTAGGGTTACATGAAGCCAGACTTGATTGTAGATGTCACTACTAGTTTATTATATATTATATATATATATATTATATATATATATATATATATATATATATATATATATATATATATATATATATATATATATATATATATATATATATATATATATATATATATATAAATTATTACTATTATTATTATTGGAATGGTTCTTCAACATGTTTCTTGGACACTCCCTCTGCCCTACCCCTTCATATATACTCCATAGGCTTACAAGCACATATTTGAATATTATCTTTTAAAAAGTTTATAAATATCGAAACATAAACCTGCATCGGAGATGCTTTGACTAGTGGCGTTCAAACAACACTCCTCACCCAATCATCACTTGGGAGTTGGTTGTATGATGTGATGGGATTGTTTCTGCAAAGAATTGGCCTGCTGATAGCTTTGGTACATGATCTTTTTTCATTAATTTCCATCAACATTCAAAGTCTACATTCAAATTTCATTTTTTTTGAACACCTCTTTTCTTATTTACACCAATAACTCACCATTTTTCCTTAACAGCATTACCCAGAAACAGGATACTTGACTTGTAAGCATAGTTGTAAATTAATGTATGTGAAGAATATTCATGATAGAAAATCTATATAATAGATTATTAGTTTAAATCATTTTTGATTTTCTTTAATATGAAATAAAATTTATTTGTAACTTATTTACGCTTCACCCAATGTTTGAAGAGTTTTAGTAAAAGCTCAGGAATAGAATTTATTCAAGGTATTTGAAGATGAGTGAGCGATTTATAGAAGATGCTGGCTGGCTATTCATCTCTGTTGCTCACCTCGATTGGTCCTTAAACTCCAGATCCCTGACTTCGTAGTTACGCTACAAAGGAAGAAAGTTAATTAGTTAATCCATCCTTAGTATCGTCGTGGAGTGAGTCATTATTTATTGGATTTCATGAGAAGTATTGTTTGAAGTTAGTTGTTGGATCTCTGTTTGGAAAAGACAACATTTGAAACTTCTACGCGTTGTACATTTTTCCCTCCCCTCACATTCTTCAAGTTTTGGGCCAAGAGCTCATATTTCTGCCCTTTTCAAAGTACCCACTCTTATGGCGATTGCTCCAACCTCTATTACTCTTTTTAAAGAGCAAGATATATCATCCTTAAAGATCTGAGGAAACATCTAATCTCTGGCCACTTTCGTTCTCTGACTGAAACAGAATCTTCCACACAGCAACGTTTTAAATCACTCATCTTCCTCTATCCTTAAAATTCATTGTCTTTTTCTCGTTATTTTTCTTTGAATGAAGACATTCTCTCTTTCATTTTTAAGTGACTAAGTGATCGTAGACATCTTAACAAATTCTTCAACGTTGTCTCAGTTGCTTTTCCTTATATAGAGATATTTTATTCTTGTATGGAATGCGCATATCGTATCTAGAGTAGTTCCTTTTTTTTGAAAGGATAAAGTCCAGTGCTCTTTACTTGATCAAATCTCCAACTTTTGTTTCTTTCAAATTTCTGTCCGTCAAACTGTTGCCTCATTTTTCCTGATAATACACACTGCTTTTCAGTACTATCTAGTAGCAAAACTTACTTTGAGAATATCTTGTGCGAGTCCTCTCTTAACACAGCCATATCCCTCTTCTGCTCAGCTCTCTGACCAAATTCTTAGCGACAATGCTCGTTCTTTTATGTTCTCCCATGGTAAGGTTGAAAAAAAGTTATTTTTCTCTACCTCTTTTAACTTAACATATTTCACATTTCTAGACGTATAGTGGGACATGTCTGCCTTTTAATTTGGATATATATATATATATATATATATATATATATATATATATATATATATATATATATATATATATATATATATATATATATATATATATATATATATATATATATATATATATATATATATATATATATATATATAAACCCCAGTTCTGACTTCTGACGCTTCGTTGTTTGTTAATATTTGACGTGATCCTGAACTTTGATCTTGTAAGTTTTGCATAATACAGTTAGTTTTAAATACTCTATATTTATACTTGTAATTCAAACCCTCATTGAAGGTTGTATATAAATTTCCCCGTCCTTGATATCCTTGGCTTTATTATTTTTTTATTATTATTATTTTTTTTTATTTTTTATTTATTTTTTTTTATTATTATTTTTTTAAAGAGTAGCACATTTGCCGAATGTTAATTTATAATTTGCCATATTCAAGGACGATTCTGGGCAGGAAAATTACAAGACTATGAGCAGTATAGTATGCACATATTTTTCCTGGATATATATATATATATATATATATATATATATATATATATATATATATATATATATATATATATATATATATATATATATATATATATATATATATATATATATATATATATATATATATATTATATTATATTTTTTTTTTTTTTATTTTTATAATAAATTTATAAATAAATTTTTATAACTAATTATATTTAAATATATATATATATATATATATATATATATATATATATATATATATATATATATATATATATATATATATATATATATATATATATATATATATATATATATATATATATATATATATATATATATATATATATATATAATTCAAGTACACATGTTCTTAAGTAAAGGAATGTTTCTTGCTAATAAATTATTAAAAACATAAAATCGTATGATTATATTTTTAAAATTAAGTTGACAATAACCAATTAATAACCTGAGTATGAAGCTCATTGATTATATAATGATAATTATGAACTTATTCATTCAAGGTAGGATTTTCTGTCGATAGAGTTGTAACTTTTATTCTGAAAACCCCTCTCATTGTCAGTAAAAAAAAAAATTTTTTAAATTTCACCAATTTTCAAGGCATTTGAAATTTAATATTTACATGTTAAAACTTTCGAATTATGTATTGGTTTCTTAAATGCTTTATCATCAGTTTCTTTTCAAACTTTCTAAGAGTATTTTTCAATGAAAGTTTTGATTGCACCTTAACTCTAATTTCTGGTATCGAATGTTTGACTGGTGCACTTATAGGGTTATTTTGGCACAAGCCCCTGATTTCGAATGCTTCGTATTTGATTTATGTCCTTTATGTAGCTTGCTTCTGAAATTTTAGCCGTTCAATATAATAGTAGTTGTAGACGGCATCGTTCTTCATGCCTAGATTACTGTCATGAGAACAACAATAATCCTCTCCGACATTTTATCTTAACTTTCTCTCTCACTAACTCTCCAATCTGTTTCTGCCAGTCGAATTGTTGCGTCACCTTCTCTACTATTTCTGTTAGAATGTACACTGCTCTTCTGAACTTTCCAGTCGCATACCTCCATTGAGAATTGCTCGTGAGATTCATCTTTCTACACAGTCATCCTTTTTCTGTCCAACTCCGATCCCTAGACATAACTGCTATGCTCAATCTTACATCGTCTTTCACTGGTACAGTCTGAAGACAAGCTCCCCTTCATTTTTTTTATGGGACCCCAATAAAATTTGCAACTTTGGTGGAAATAAGAATGCCTCTGGCCTTTACCCACCAAGATTATATATATATATATATATATATATATATATATATATATATATATATATATATATATATATATATATATATATATATATATATATATATATATATATATATATATATAAAGGGAGGGTAGTGGATTTCATGAAATTATCATCTCAGTAACTTTATGTAAGTATTTAATTTTGCTAAGAAGCAGGATAAAAGTTGTCATTCATTTCCTCATTTCGATATTATTATTATTATTATTATTATTATTATTATTATTATTATTATTATTGTTATTATATAAATGTCCGCGATGCCTTCTCAAAAGAAAAAAAAGTGATCTTAGCTGTATTTTTTGACCTGGAGATGACATATGGCTCTTTGTAGAGGATGAGGGTTCTTCAGAGGCTACATTCTCTGGGGCTTAGGGGTCAGCTTTTCCCTCTTCCTTCAGACCCTCGTGACTTACAGGTCCTGTCAAGTCCAACTTGGCGACACGCCATTCCTGCATTTCACCCCGGATGAGGGGGTACTACTAGGAAATGCTAACTCGAGGAGCGTCTTTCTTAATTTTCATAAGGACTCTGTTTATTATAATGATTAAAAATGTTAACTCTTTAATTGTAGTAATTATTTAGTTCGCTTTTCTCTAGTTTTCTTTTTGAACTATTTATTGGAAAATATTAACTACTGAATATTCCTATTAAACGTAAAAGGAAATTGATAAATCCTAGTTGGCATTTATGACTTTATTTTTAAATATGGGCAATGATATTCATACAATATATATAAAATAGCATAAAGTTGCAATGTGGATGAATTAATGTAAAATTGATTGATCAGTTGTTACTTTATACAAATTTTCGGAGTTTAGTCACCACAGTTGCTTATTTCTAATTTGTCTTTTTCAACTGTTTTTAAATAAAATCGTATTTCCTTGAATTTTTTCAAAGTAATTGGGAATATCAGTTGGGGGTGTAGCTCAGTGGTAGAGCATTCGACTGCAGATCGAGAGGTCCCCGGTTCAAACCCGGGCGCCCCCTACGCGATATTTTGATATCTTTTATGTTTAATTATATTGGCAAAAAAAAAAAAAAAAGGTTTTGCGATGGCCGGGAATCGAACCCGGGTCAACTGCTTGGAAGGCAGCTATGCTCACCACTATACCACCATCGCATGAATGTTGCTCGTGAAATTACTCCAAAAGAATACGAATTGGGTCTTACTCTTAATACACAAAAGAGGAAGAGGGTTGCCAGAATCGTCCAGGATAGTTTAGACACAGGTTTAATTTTAAAAAAAGGAGGCTAGAGAGATGGCGTTTGTAATAGAGGTGTTTAACTACAATCCCATTACATTAAATAAAAAGAGGAAAAGTTGTGGAGATATTTTGGGCAAAAGACAATTTTTTATCAGGAGAATCAAAGAAGAAGTCGCATTTCCTTTTAAGTGAAAGTACTTTCAGCTCATTGAATAATATCCCAGCGACGATTACTATCCGAGGGAAAAATTATGAAAATTGGTAGGAGAGCATAAAGTTTTTCACAAACCATGCGCATCGTCTTCATTTCTGGACGTCACGATAACATGTACATTATTTGGATAATATTGTGACAGTCACGTGAGAAGTAGTAAAATATTCAAAGATATAGAAGTCAAATGTTAGGATAAAAGGTTGAAAAATCAATAATATTCAATAGAATTTAAATTAGTAAGTACACCCACCTACCTACACTTGTTTGACCAAACGAACTTCCAATTCGATCAATAACAGAACCCATATTCGCAAACATACACACAAAAAATAAGTTAATTAATTTTACTACAAATAAAAAGTACTGTATTTAGATACATGTTAAAGTATTTAAGTACATTAAAGTAAATTCAATAAACTTAACGTATATATATATATATATATATATATATATATATATATATATATATATATATATATATATATATATATATATATATATATATATATATATATATATATATATATATATATATATATATATATATAGTTTGAACAAACCTTTGGAAAAAAACAGAAAGAAAGGATGCGTATATATGATAGACTTCTACTAGCCGAAATCGAAGTTTGATTTGAAACCTATGATATCAGTAGGAATAACTAGACAATGATAGGAAATGTCAGTTGCTTTGTGGTCATCATTCTGTGCTGCTGGTACAATTGAGATACTTCTGAGCTTACAGAGTTTCAAGGAGGACAAATTGTTGGTGCCCCTCCTAGCAGGTGTGTCTATTTGCAGTAACAATGTTATTTGTTGTATCGCTAGTTGCTGTATTGAATGTCACGAACTAATAGTGCGCTTCTTTGAAAACATTATCCGATAAACACCAGCGTGAAGGTAAGTCGAAATTGGATAGCAAAAACATAAGTATTGTGAGGATTGTGACAAAAAAAATAACAGCTGCAAACATTACTTTTCAGCTTGCAAAACGGTCTTGTTAGAACAAAACAGTCAGAAGTGAACTCTTTTCAAGGCTAAATATTCATATTCGTGCTACAATCGCCAAACCACCTATAAACGACGTGAATGAAAGAAAAAGGAAATAGTGATGCAACACTCAAGGATTGGACTGGCAACTATTGGAAGACAGTTCTTTGGTCAGATAAATTTACCTTCACATTTTTCATAACTTCTAGTCAATATTATGTGTGGATAGCACTACCATAAGCACAAGGGATGCGTGGAGTAGGTTTCGTCATGGTTTGGGCAGCAATATCCTGGTATTCTGTAGGGTCCATTATCACCATGCCAACCATGCCATAACTGCCAGTGATTGTTTACTATATATATATATATATATATATATATATATATATATATATATATATATATATATATATATATATATATATATATATATATATATATATATATATATATATATATATATATATATATATATATATATATATATATATATATATATATATATATATATATATATATATATATATATATATAATTTGGTTAATATTTCCTTTGTTGGGGTTTTAACTGCAAGTCGTAGTTGTGAGAATTTTTTCTGTTATATTAAAATTAGGTGACTGTTGTTAATTAATTTCATATTAGCACCCTACAATATAACAAATTTCCTGCATAAATTAAGAGTTGAAACAAATTGTGATGGACTCGTATTGCTATGGCAACCTATTTTTTTATGATAAGATTCCAATATACCATGAAAGTTATACTGGGAAAATAATAAAAGGTTACGCCCAACGTGGGGCTCGAACCCACGACCCCGAGATTAAGAGTCTCGTGCTCTACCGACTGAGCTAGCCGGGCTTGAAGAAACTGGTTTTGGAATATCGATAAAAAGATTTTTTTTTTTTTTTTTTTTTTTTTATCATTAAAATGATTTGAGATAGCTTTTTTTTTTAATAGGAAAAAAATTATTTTAAACGATAAATTCATATTTATTGAAAATATAGTTCTTCAACTATTTTTTATATAGATTTTCATTAATGCATCGAAGTGAAGCTGATTTTTAGTAACAATGAAAGGATTTTTTGAAATGTAATATTATATATATATATATATATATATATATATATATATATATATATATATATATATATATATATATATATATATATATATATATATATATATATATATATATATATATATATATATATATATATATATATATATATATATATATTTATATATTAATTTTTTTTTTTTTTTTTTTTTCTTCTCTTTTTTGACCTTCCTCAATGAGCCAATCCTGAATGCCGTATCTTCTGGATACAACACACAACCATTCCTTGGAGTACTTCATGAGCAAGGGCATTTTGGTGACCAAAAAAAAATCTACCTATCCGGTGCCATCTTGAAAGTTCTATTGTTACTTAAGGTGAAGTAGATTATATTTATTAATTTTATTTGTTTATTTTGTACTTTCATTTTTTTTATATTACCTTTGGTGGGCAAATGCCAGAGGCCTACCAAATTTCCACCAGAGAAAGGAGCAAATCGGGATCCTGGTCAGATAAAAGTCCGACATGTCCCGAAACACGGCATTTGAAGGTGTGTAATCTTAAGAAATTGGGAAAATAGTTGAAGGGAGTGTGTTCCAGACTTTACCAGTAGAGTACATGTAAGATTGAACATAGCAGTTAAGTCTGGGGTCAGAGAGTTGGACAGAGAAAGGATGAGACTGTGTAGAAAGACGTGTCGCAAGCTCTTCTCAAAGGAGGAAGTATGCGACGAGAGAATTCGGAAGACCAGTGTCCGTTGTAGTAGCGATAGTACTACGAAAGAGGCTGGAGAGAATGTGAGAGTAGGAGGGTTCCCATTTTTCGGCACAGACTGAATGAGCGCACATTCCAGCAAGAAGGGAAGGTTGAAGTAGAAAGACAAAGACGAAATAGTTTACCAAGGCAGGGTGCAAGATCGGAAGCACAAGTGTATCCTGAGGGATACCGTCAGGACCGTACGCCTTCTTAGTGTTAAACTCAGAGAGAGAAGAAATGACAATTTTAGTCATAAATGAGTGGAGGAGGTTGAAGGAGTAGGAACAGCTCCTTAATAGTCTAAGGTTGAATTGCTGTAAACAACCGCGCTCGTTATTGTATTTAATGGATAGATTTGTGCTTAAGTTACAAGGTAGCCGAAGGCATGCCGAGTACGTAGATAACTTTGTGCAAAGACGAAGAGGAATGGTTCTTAAGACCAAGACAATGAGGAGTGAATGTGTTCACTTATAAGCATCTTTCTCTATATTTCGATTTTTTTTTCTATTTCATTCCTGTGTATAATAATAATAATATTACACTTAAAACTCGGTAAATAACTTAAAAAGGCTTAAACTTCCCGTTTCTCTCGTTATTTTGGAATAATTCCAACTTTCGTTACATTTTGTTATGGAGAAACTTTGTCAAAATTTTTTTTTTTTTTTTTTTTTTTTTTTTTTTTTTTTTTTTTTTTAAAGCAACTTAGTAACATGTAACGGTTACCTTTTTGAGTAACTATTCAGACTTTAAGGACCAAGTTAATGTTGCTGAAAATCCTGTTGCAATATATAGCATTATTTTTATTGATACCAAAAATAATCATAATCCATTTTTATCAGCAATAGAAAAAGGCTTAACAATTCATTATTTGACGTAAAATTTGTGTATTACCTTTTTTTTTTGATTGTCAGACAAATATTTTTTTTTTTGGATTTCCAATACGTGGAAATAACACAGCATGATAAAGTAGATTCTTTTGTATAGCATTCTTCTGTTGTGTAAATCTGGTATTTTAAAATATTCAAACACTGGATTTAATATGTAAATAAAAAGAAAATTGCATCTTAAAGGGAAGATAATTTGAATTAGTGGAGAGGTTTTACGTTAGTTTGTTAAGACTCAAACCGTAGTTCAAGATTGATCTAGAATGTATGAGCAATGGTAGAATAGAGCAACTTGAATTGACTAGACTTAGTTCATTGACGTATATTTACTGTGATTTACCTTGCCAAGTAAACTCCAGTTAAAAGCTATAATTATTCAACAACAAT
>SEYY01000057.1:145314-147814 GCA_009176605.1 Armadillidium nasatum | reverse complement strand
CTACTGTCATACCTTCTGCTAAAGATGAATTCTTCGCTGAAATCTTTTCCTCTAATTTCTTTACCACCTTTCGATATTGTCTGACATAAACCTTCTATTTTTAAACAATTCTTTCTGTACCTGCCCTTTTTTATTTCCTTTCCGGTCATATAACACCAGTTGTTGATTGCCTCCGTCCACTCTTTAAATTTATCTATAGTATTCCCAGTGGCCCTGTTTTATCCTCAACTTTTGTATTTTCATTAATGATCTGTCATCTTTTCATTAATATATACTTTTATATTAACGATTCCACCCTTTTCAATACTCCTTTTACTTTGAAAGTCGTCTCACGCAACTTCAGATAGTCGACGCTAGGAGGACAGCATCGGGGCAAAAGAAATTGTGGTGGTTTTCAATGTCTCAATAAGTCAATATCTTTATCTTTCTTTTCGATATTGTCATCGTACAACTACTTTAAAAATATGACCCGAGCTTTTTTATTTTCCTATTATTATTTGTATTTCTTCATTTCCTAACCTTTCTTCAACAGATCACATTATTTCTCTTTGATAAATAAGCTAAAAGGTTAAATGATTTGAGAAATCTTTTAAAATTTCTTCACATCACTCCAATGTCTTGCTCTGCATTGTGACGTCATAGTATTACTACTAAAGTACCCAACTCATCTTGAAAAGGGTGGAGTCTAGAACTTTCCGCAATTACCAATTCTCTATCCTGCACTCACCGACTCGTCTTTCTTGTTGTTGATCTGTTACATCACTCAACTTATTCAATCAGTATTACAACAAATCCTGTTTTCCTATGTCTTTAAAATGCTTACCTCTTCCATTAATTAAAGAAAGCTTGTGTGAGTTGTGTATCTTCTATGTAAAGACTCATTATTTCTCTATCCAGCCCTCTGACTCCAGACTTAAACTATGCCCATTATTACTAATACTCTCCATTGGTAAAGTGTAGAACACATCCTTATCCTCTTTTCCATATTTCCAATACAGCTTATAAACACTTTCAAACATCTTATATCGAATTTTGACTGAGTTTTTTTTTAAAAACTATTGTGATGTGATATATAGAACTCAAGCCTTCCCACCTTATATATATATATATATATATATATATATATATATATATATATATATATATATATATATATATATATATATATATATATATATATATATATATATATATATATATATATATATATATATTGTGTGTGCGTGCGCACGCGTTCGCACGCTTGCTTGCTCGCTCGCTCGTGCGTTTAGGTTAAAATGTTTTCAAAATAACATTTGCGATTTGTTTGTTAAGGTTTTTTATAAATTAATTTAGTTTTAAAATATGAACTAAAAATACGAAATTTGAAGGGATTTGAGCGTAGGTTTTATTTTCTCTCTTTTTACAAAAGAGATACAACACTTAAAAGACCGTGTGGCCTAATGGATAAGGCGTCGGACTTCGGATCCGAAGATTGCAGGTTCGAGTCCTGTCACGGTCGAAGGATAAATTTTTGTTTTTTTGTTTATACAAAGTTTGTTAAAGTTTCTTCTTTTTTTTTAAATTCTCATGAAAAAAAAAAAAAAAAAAAAAAAATATATATATATATATATATATATATATATATATATATATATATATATATATATATATATATATATTATATATATAATATATATATATATATATATATATATATATATATATATTATATGATGATGTATGATGAAATCGTCATCATCAATTTATGCCGATTAATTTATTTACATTGACTTATAAATATCTCTTTGCTCCCCCTTCTATTAGAAGTGAAATGCTTTTTAGTACCGGGGTCAAATATAAACTCAAAAACGAAATCGAATTATTTCCCAGAAACTGGAAAAAAAGATTGTTTCTGCTTCAATTAAGAATTCTAAATTTGAAGGGAGTAATGAATAATAATTAACAGCAGTTAATAGACGCAAGGAGGGTAGGCTTGGAGCAACTGACCTCTGATCTATCTCGTATTTCAAATTAGGTCAGAGAGAACATGGTCGTTTTCAATGCCTCAAAAACTCAGTTCCTCCATCTCTCTACGCGACCTAACTCTCCCGTCTCATACCTCCTCCATTGAGAGGTGGCTTGAGTTGCACGTTTTTCTACACAGTCATCCTTTCTGTATTCAATTCTCTGACATCAGGCTTAACCGCTATGCGCAATCTTAACAGTAGTAATGTTAAAGTCAGGAACACCTTCCCTTTATCTATTTTCCCAATTTTCTATGACACCTTCAAACGCTGTTTATCGGGACATGTCGGCCTTTAACTTGACCAGATTTCCGACTTTTTATTAGCTTTTTTTATTATTTTATAATATTTTTGACATTTTCAGTAAATCATTGAAATCTACTGTTAAAGTCAGAAACACTCCCTTCATTTATTTTCCCAAATTCCTTTGACTTGCACACACTTTCAAAAGTCGTGTATCTGGGCATGTCGGCCTTTAACGACCACTATTCCGA
>SEYY01000057.1:115314-125314 GCA_009176605.1 Armadillidium nasatum | reverse complement strand
TGTCAAAGTACTACGCGAAACTCAATGCATCTGAAAATAATGTGGATAAGTCCAAGTATAAGCTGTGGTTTCACTGCTTTTGGAAGTGTGCAAGTCAAAGAAAGTGAAAGTTAAAAGAACTAAATAAATAAAAACTTTCCAAATTTTACCAGTAGAATACAAGAAAGTATAGCATAGCGAGTAGGCCTGGATTGAGGGCAAGATCGGAATCAGACAGTTGGACAGAGAAATGATGAAGCAGTACGTAGGATAACGAACAACACGAGGGCGATTACAGAGCTTGAAAGAGTACTATCTGGTGAAGTAGCTATAATACAGCTAGAACACTGCAATAATTTTAACAAGGCTAAAAAGAAATTGGAGAAAATTGGTAAAGAGTAGTGAAGTTTTTAAGACAAACAGTTCAAGAGAACCTATATGAGTTGAATTACCCCTTTTCGCAACATACAAATGATGTGTGGTCCATACAACAATACTCCAATAATGAAAAAACAACTATTTTTTACAAAGATATTTCAAAGTCATCTCAAAACGACCTTAAAATTTTGATATTTGTTTAGTAGGCATGCTTTCAATGAAGGGGATATCATTAGCCTCTTTAGTGCTCCTATTGATAAAAATTTCTGTCTGTTTCAGACAGAAATTTTTGACACTGTCTGTAATTCCACTCTTGGTCTCTCTTAAATAACCCATTCTATTATATCTTCTCTCATGTGCACAATATACCTGAAATTATGTATGATCAAGTGCGAGAAATATAAACCAATGAATGTTAGGAAGGGAAGCGATCGCGATATCATTCCTCCCTGCCTTTTAAGGACGTCTTTCTATACCTTAGCACTAACTCCTTTCCTCAGTACTGGAAAACCACGAATGTCCGATAATCAAGGTAAGTCGTTCTGAACATTAATTATTATTCAATAGTTCTTATCTGTAATATTTCAAGGATTATTACAATTACATATGATCAAGATTACTAATGACTCAAGTAGACTTGCAGCTGGAAGAAAAGCTAATGTTAGCTAAACAGATAAGATGAAATTTTTTTATTACCATTGGTTTTCTTATCGCAGTTTTTACATATAAAAATGAATTTTGCTACGTTTCTGTTCCCAGTTTACTTTTAAACTGGATTTGAAAATTTAAAATGACAAAAAATCATTACCTATTCCAGTGAATAAAAAACAGATGTTTGCACGGTTTTCATATTGCTTACTTTGTGACCGAATGTAATATATATGTCAATAATATCCAACGTGCAAGACAAGCCTCCTATCCTCCTGGGGCTTAGGTGGAGATATTTTATATTAAGCATCAGAATAAACGATATATTTATAGATAAATATTTTTAACTCTGTCAATTCCTTCTTTCTCTTCTTGAAAACGTAAAATGTTTTATAATGTGTGATACGATGTGTTAGCAAATATTGTGCTGGTATTTGTTTTTTTTCAAACTTTTAATAAAGTTGGAACAAAAAGTGCTTTATTCCCAATTTCATTTTAAGTGAGTGTGTCATCTATTTTATTTATTTATTTATTTATTTATTTTATTTTTTTAAATTTTCTGTGTTCATCAATATTGCTAGAGTATATTCTAAGTTTTAAAATGAGTTATAGAAAAATATCTTTGATTTTTAGTCCATATTCGTTTCGTATTTCCACATGTCACTCACAATAAAATCATCCATTTTTTTAAATAAGCTTTGCAAGCAGTCATCTAATGTGTTACATTGTATACAAAGACTTTGCATCTATATTTAGGATTTTTACTGAATTATTTTAAGATTTTTTTTTTTTTTTTTTTAAATTTTAATTTTTTCAATTTGCAAATTTTTCTGCAAATAATTTAGAAAAGGAGTTGAACATCCAAATATAGAGTTTATTTTTTTTATTAAAAAGTTTATTGTGTTTTTAATTAAAAAAATTTTTTTTTATCTTCAGTTTCTTAATATTAGCTGTATTATCAAAGATTTCTTTCATATCTTTTGATAATTTCTTATATTGTGAATTTTTGGTCAAAATTTTACCTGTATCAACGAAATATTTCACATGAAAATATCAGGGTTGGGGATTTTTTTGAACTTTATTTATATATGAATCAAATTTAAAAATCATGATTTGTTTTATTTTTCTGATTTTATTGATTTTTTTTAGTTAAAAGTCTTTTTTATTAGTAAGCATATTCGCCTAGGTAGCAAATATAGTTAATAAGTAAATTTAAATAGTTAATTAGCTTAATTAAGTAAGTTATTTAAATTATATTTTTTTAAAAAAAGTACAAGCTATTTTTTTTTAAAAAAATTGTATAAATATGACGAAACTGAGATTAATAGAACTAATTCATTGTATTTAAATTTTAAATTTTAAAGAAAATAAGTAAACTATGTTAATAATATTATTTTTAAAAATATTTTATGGTTCTGTATTGTTTCCTATTTTTTTTATTATCTTATTAAGATACATATTAAAATTTAAAAAATCTATTTTTAGCAATGGATCTGTAAGCACTTAGATTTTGAAAAAACTAAAACATTAATTTCTATAATTAGAAAATAAGTAAACATTAACAGTTGGAGCTTTGCATGGAATAATAAATATAAGCGAATTGGTTCTATTAAATCAATTATTAAAAAACAAAAGGTTTTGTGGTAGATTGCTGAATGCTAACACATTTCTACCCTAAAGCTTTTTTATTCTTTTGGTGCCTTTTTTTATTCACTTATACAGTACTACGTAATTCTATATAAAAAGTTAACCACAATAAACTTTTTTGAATAAGTTTGTATTTTTTAATAATAGTAGCTCATATTTATTTTTTTTAATTAAATGAAATTTGTGATCAATAAGGGTTGTTCAAAAGTAAGACAGTGTTTGAGGTTTCAATAATTTAGCAAAAATTTCCGTTGGACGTTGATTAATTTTTCCCCCCAACCCCCGAAAAATGTTAAAATTTAAATTGATTTTAATTTATTTTCTTTTTTTAAGTTCTCTTATGATATTGTGAACCTTAAAATTTGAAGACAGTGACGGTATTTTTTTTTAAATTGAAAACTAAAAATAATCACTTAAGAATCGACTAATTTATATTATTTGATTTTTATTATGCCAACCCTCATTAAATTCCATGCTGTGCAGTTACAAATGTTCATGCAATGCTCCAGTTATCAAGACTCATGCATATAGTTTGACCTTTCGAAACGCCTATGCATACAATTTCAATTTCTTTTTGAAACACATTATTTAATAACTTTAAATTAATATATCTTCTTTTAATAAGTTCATGTTTCTACTCCAAGGGGAATTGCTGTTGTTAAGTCTGTGAAATCCTTATGTTCTGCAAATTTGAAAAGGCTGTACTTAGTAACAAATGTTATTTGTGCTACAAGAAAATCTATTTTTCCTTATTCTCTTTAGTTCTTTTACGGTTTACCCTTTGATTTCATTTAGGAAATGCAATAATACCTTGTTTCAATTTTATCCTAAGCAAAAATTTCTTCAAAGTTATTTTAATAATTCCTAATATAGCTTTATTTTTTATCGCGAATTTTTGAATTTGTAAAATATATTTATTCAGTTCATTATCGTGATTTAATTGATATTGTACCTTTTCAACATTAATCTATGATGCTGCTTCAAAGTTTAGGGTAAACTTTGGCTGCTTCTAATATTCCCTAATGGCCTAGCGTTCTAGTCCTGTGACAAAAATTCTTCTTACTTTTTACAACAGCAACTATATTTTCCTATTAATCACCAAAATCAATAAGTTGTCTTAAAAATTTTAAGCGCATAAAACTACTAAAATAATTTCAGTTGATTCTGCATAAAAATTATTTATCAAATCTAAAATAAAATATATTTATACAATTTATTTTTTGTAAACTAATAGGAAAATAAATAAATTTTAAATAAATGCAATTTGTGTTCTTAAGGTTCCAATAATACATCCTTCTACTTATCACTGCCGCGCCGTCGTGTATGACTCTCACGTGGGGGGCAATGAAATTAGTTTTAAGTAGAATACTAATATTGTAGTGTTGAAGTATAACACATTTTAACTATTTAGGTGCATATCAAAAGAAAAATAAATATTAGGTAGGATGGATAATTTGAAATTAATCGAATTACTTCGTGGAACGATTGATCCAAACTTAAGGCAGCAAGCTGAAGATGAACTATCGTCGGTAAGTTAGCTCACTTATAAATTGTTCGACAATATATATATATATATATATATATATATATATATATATATATATATATATATATATATATATATATATATATATATATATATATATATATATATATATATATTGAATTAACTTTAATAAGGGACCAATCAGCCTAAACATATGATGCCGACCCAACATTCATCTGGTACAAAATGCATACAACATGGTAGTATTGCATATGCTTTATGCTTTTTTTATAGATCTTTTTCTAGGAAGATTCCATAGTATAGGGGAATAGCATATGTTTTACTGTTTATAGGTCTATGTGAAAGATAGAAAAGAGTTGGAAACTACAGGATATTTATAATGGTTAAATATTTTAAAACTACATAAAATTAAGAAATTTATAAATATAGTTTTCATTATGATCTCCAGTGTAGTGTCTGATGAGGGAATGATAGGTTGTTCCAAAATGTCAGACCATTTTTTTTTATCTTCCTTTTTTATGTTCTTTTTTATTCTTCTTTATCTCATTTTAGTATTTTACTTTTTACTGTTTTAATATAATGGTTTTAAAAATTAATATTTGATATATAATTAGAACATGAGTAGGGTTAGTGTTCTTTATATATATAATATATATATATTAATATATATATATATATATATATATATATATATATATATATATATATATATATATATATATATATATATATATATATATATATATATATATATATATATATATATATAGGGACCGACCGGGGTTGGAATTTGGCCGGGGCCGGGGTCACCCAAATTTGGCCGGGGCCGGGGCCGGGGTTTACCGGGGTTGCCTAAAATTTGTAAAGAGGTCAAAAGCACTGAAATTTTAGGTTAAGAAAATTAGATATAAGGTTTATTTAATTGTAAGGAAGGAGTAGAATAGGCAACATTCACTTAAATTAATGATTATATGCATTTTCTCTAAAAAAAAAAATCAGAAAATTACAGTTTTGTATATTTAAAGTTTAAAAAAGTACAAAAATTAAAAAAAAAAATATTCTAATTCATAATAGTGATTTAACACATTTACCTAGGTAAGACCTAAAGGTAAAGTTTTAAAAAATGTAAGATATAAAATTATCAATTTAACCTGTATATATACATATTATTGTTATTTTATTGCTATGTATCAAACTTGTATCATTTAGCTGCATTATTTAAAAATTATTATTTTGTTTATACTTTCAGTCAATATGGCTAAAAGATCAGCTTCTGCAGTATTGGAATACTTTACAATGTTTCAGGATAGGCTCGAAATAGCTAAATGTTAACATCTGCAGTCAGAAAATTAGAAGAGAACCTCCGGGTGCTACAAGTAAAAAAAATTTCAACCAAATCTTTTTGGAGTATCTAAAATCAAAACACAAAGATGAACATTCACTAGAAGAAAAGGAGCGGTCAAAAGAAACAGAAAAGAAAAAAAATCTTAATTTTCTTATATTTTGTTTGAAATTTTTTTTTTATTATTTGACTGATTGAGCTGAAATTTTCAAAGTATGTGAATTTTTTCACGAACTTCTGAGTTGATTTCGAGCATTTTTTTGAGTCTATAACGGTTTGAAACTTATTTGGACCCAAAGTTGAAAAAAATGAATAACTGGGTCAAACCACTGGTCCACATGAGCTGAAAATTTAACTGAATACCTTTGCCCCAATTTCTTGCATTGGTGGGAATAGATTTTTGATATCACGTCTAGAAAAAAGTTATAAGCTTTTGAAAAAAAATTTGCAAAAATCGTAACCTTCTGGAGGAAAAAATTATTTAAAAAAAAAAAGCTACCTACTATTTTTTTTTATTTGTGAATATTGTTTAGAAGAGGAACAGGGCAACAATTTTTATTTAGTGCATTTTTAAATGCCCTTTGTTTGAAGCGAGATATAGCCTCTCAAACTTTGGGAATTTTTGAAATTTGGCCAAAAATGGACCTTTTTGAAGGCTATATCTCAAAACCAACGAATTTCATCGAATAAAGTACATAGAGGAATTTGTAGCCCCACCCCTCCTCTATACACACCAAAAATAGGAAATGTTATAGTTGTATTTTTTTAAAAAAGATTTTGTCTGAAAAGGTGGATTTTTTTAGTTCAAAAAATTTTTTTTTCTATAGTTGGTCAGTTTTTGGCTTATAACATTTTTTCTATAACTCTGGGAACAAAACGTCTATTAGAAGCTTTTGTAGCCCATATAATTTTGAATAAATAGTCCAACTTCTCAGCTCATTCTAAAGAGTGGTTTGGCACCGCCATTCTATTGAAAAAGGGTAAAATTTCCAAAAAAAAAAAAAAAAAAAAACACTTTTAACCGTAATAGACTCGGAAAAACGCTAGAAATGGACTTTTCTTACCGGTAACAAATCTATATACACTGAAGGTTTCAGCAGAATCGGCTGAAAATTTAAAAAAGAATTTTTTTTTTGTATAATTTGCCATTTTAACCCCGGCCGGCAACCCCGGTTTTCCCTGATTTTTAGACGGGATTGACCGGGGCCCCGGTCGGTTCATATATAGCACCATTGATGGGGACCAACTGAGGCTGGGGTCTCCCAAATTTATCTGGGGTTGCCTAAAATTTGTAAAGAGGCCAAAAGTACTGAAATTTTACGCTTAAAAAAATTAGATATAAATATAATTGACGTTTATTTAATTATAAGGAAGGAGTAGAATAGCCAAAATTCACTTTCATTAATGACTATATTCATTTTCTCTGAAAAATTGTCAAAATTACAAATTAAAAAGTCAGAAAATTACAGATTTTGTATAAAAAAAAAAAGTTAAAAAAGTACAAACATTTAAAAAAAAAATTTTTTTTTTTTTTTTGATTCACAATAGTGATTCAACAGGTTTACCTAGGTAAGACCCTAAGGTAAAGTTTAAAAAATGTAAGATACCTATATATATATATATATATATATATATAATATATATATATATATATATATATATATATATATATATATATATATATATATATATATATATATATTATATATATATATATATAAATATATATATATATATATATATATATATATATATATATATATATATATATATATATATATATATATTTATTTATTTATTTATTTATTTATTGTTATTGCTGTGTATCAAATTTGTATCATTTAGCTATATGTGAAATTTATTTTGTTTATACTTTCAATCAATATGGCTAAAAGATCAGCTTCAGCAGTATGGGAGTACTTTACAATATTTCATTATAGGTTTGAAATAGCTAAATGTAACATCTGCAGTCAGGAAATTAGAAGAGGACCTCCGGGTGCCATAAGTAAAAAATTTTTCACCAAATCTTTATGGGGTCATCTATAATCAAAACACAAAGATGAACATTTATTAGCAGAAAAGGAATGGTCAAAAGAAACAAAAAAAAAAAAAAAAAAAAATAGAATACACTTGATTTATGCTTCACCACTACTGCTATTAGATATAATTACAACATTTTCCCTCCTATTGGTAACTGATCATAATAATACCGACAGGTAGTTCAACAATCCAGTCTAAATCATTTTAAGTATTTGAAATGTGATCTTTATGATGTGATACAGGCTTCTACATTTCTTGTCATAAGTATGTTTAATATAGTTTGATGTCACACATAGACACATAGACACACACACACTGTGACAACTGGTAAAAGTTCTTGAGCTGACTCATCAATCATTTGGAATACCCTTGAGAATTAGCATCATCCCTCTCAAGTTAATGAACAGCACACAACTATCCATGGTCTGCTGTTGGGAAGGGGATTATCTGATGTTTACTTTTACACATTATCCAAAGGGTGTGGCAAAGATCTTGGGATTGTCATCTATTAGGATCCATAGCCCTATACAATCTTACTGACTCATGACTTCCCATTGCCATATATAAGTAACAAGTCAGTCTGTTAATATGTCTGTTAATTGTCACAAATCCAATACCAATATTTAGTATTACGCACATCCTGTGCTTGCTCATTCCATTACTGTTGGAATATATCAGTATCTGCAATTCTGTGAAATGTATTATCATAATTTTGCAGCTGTTACTAAGCAGTCATCTATATTACATATTCCTTCCTAGCATATGCTTGACCCATCCATCAGTCGCTACATATCATGTATACCTGCACAGGTGAGAATCTGTATTTTCTCCTTAACAGTGCATTTCCTATTTTAGGTTCATTAAACATAGTGTTTAGTACTGTATCTTTAATAAGATCCTGGGTTTGTCGTAATATAACTCACTCATTCTTACGTAAAAGTGACTTTTATTCCTACTCAATTTATAATAATAATAATAAAATTTACAAATGTGACAAACTTCAGTCAGGTGTAGATATTTTTGTACAGAAATTTTGTTTTCATTTATGCACGATTTTGGTATCAGTATTGGTTTGGTACTGGTTATTTTTTTTACTGATACTGATACTTAGAAAACATTTACATACTAATATAAACTTTACTGAAACTAACCAATACTGATACTTTACTCCATTTTTTTTTATATATATATATATATATATATATATATATATATATATATATATATATATATATATATATATATATATATATATTATATATATATATGAATGTCAATTTCCATTAAATGATTAGCAACTTCAGTAGTTATCCAATAAAAACCTTAAATTATTTCAATTGAATCAAAGTAATTATAAAGAATTATAAATAGTTTATTAATATGGGTTATAAGAGTCATACTACCAATCTTATAATTTATTTAAATTAATATTTTGTGGGACCTCCCTTGTTCTCAAAGACCTGCTCTAAATACTTTTGCATAGTTAATCATTTTTTTTTTTTTAATATGGTAATTCCTGAATTATTTGAAGTAACTGTGTTCACTTTTTCAATTTTTCATTTGTTGTCCTAATTTGCCTCAATTTCATCCCAAAGATGCTCTATAGGGTTTTAATTTGTGCTCTGGGATGGCCTCTAGTATAATCGGTTTGCATTCATTTCACATGTTTTAGGGTCATTATCTTGCTGATAAATAAAATCTGAAAAGTTCCCCTTGAAGTTCTTTAGCAGCAGAAAGAGCCATTTTGGGAAAAATATTTTAAAATAGATTACCCTATTCTCTTTTATGAGAAAGTTTTCCAACCCCTTTTAAGCTAAAGCAGTTCAGAGATTCAAATTTATATTCTCCAAGTCTTTTATGTACTATTTTGCTTTTATCACTTTCAAACAGTTCATATCTATTTTCTTGTCCAAAAATTATTTTTTTCAAAATCACAATCCTTCCAATATCTATATCTAGGAGCAAACTAAAAACCAGCTTTTTATATTTTTTGTTTTGGAAAAAGCCGGCTTTCATTTACTTATTCTAGCAAAGACATTCTCAAGTTTTAACAAAATCACAGCTTACCTTTGGTTCTCCTTTCTTGACAAGTTATTTACTAAGGTGATTTGTGGGGAAAAATCTGTTTTCAATGGCAAGTAGTTTAAAGTACCATACTGTGCATTCAGGAATTCAGGAAGGATTTTTAAAATTTTTTTTCCCTTTTGTTAGTTTTCAGCTTCACATATATTTTACCTTCACTTAAATTCTTCTTACATTAGAATTACTAATTTTAAATATTTTTTCAATATACTTATTAAAGATTTTGCCATGTTTAACTAACGAAATTAGATGGCTGAGTTCATACTCTGTAAGCTCTTTTGATTTTGGCATTGTCTAATAAAAAAAAAACTTAATTTTTTTATGGGCAAAATTTGGTATCTTTGACTGCTTTATTCAAAACACTAATAAGGTGACTT
>SEYY01000057.1:100314-110314 GCA_009176605.1 Armadillidium nasatum | reverse complement strand
TATATATATATACTCACTTACTCTAATCGGATACCACTTAAAAATTTCAGAGTTCAACTTGCAGTTTGTACTTATCAAATGGTGAAACATGATTTTCCTGGAAGGTGGACAGGAATAGTAGATAAAATTAGTTTTTATCTTCAAAATTCGGACACTTTATTATGGAATGGCGCTCTTTTGTGCTTGTATCAGCTAGTCAAGTTCTATGAGTAAGTAATTATTTCATGTTATATTACCAGTCATTATTATTATTTTTAGCAGCTTATTTTTGTTTTTAAATTATTACTTATTATCACCATATTTTTATTTTAAATTATTATTATTATTATTATTATTATTATTATTGCAATTCAAGGTATAAAAAGAAAGAAGAAAGGGAGGCATTGAAAGAAGCGATGAAGTTGTTGCTGCCAATGATATATGAACGTATCGTTCGTCTTCTTCCAGACCAGTCAGAACCTTCCACATTACTTCAAAAAATCATTTTAAAAATTTTTTATGCTCTAACGCATGATATATATATATATATATATATATATATATATATATATATATATATATATATATATATATATATATATATATATATATATATATATATATATATATATATATATATAAACTGCTATTTTAAGATATTTTAACTGCATTATTGTTAGAGACCATAATTAATAAGTAAAAGCTTAACTCAAAATCATCCTTTATGACCATCTCATCAAAACAAATTTTAACAGGAAAACTTTGTTCTCTGTATAAACTTTTAGTAATTAATAATTCATATATATATATATATATATATATATATATATATATATATATATATATATATATATATATATATATATATATATATATATATATATATATATATATATATATATATATATATATATATATATATATATTACAAGTACAAATATGCATGAAGTATAAAGCAATAAAAAACTATAATTTTCAAAATATTTACCTTATATTCCTAATTATTAATTTTATAGTACAAAAATATTTTTTTTTATTTTTCAATGATAAATAGTATTATTAGAAAGTGTCTTAAAAAAAGTGTTAAAAGTAGTGTATAAAAGAATTGGAAAGGAAAAAAATTTTTTTTTTGAGTGATACAATGAATTAAAAGTAATATTACTAGTGAAACAAAGTGCTGAATATACAGAAAAATTAAATATTAATGTTATTTGAAATGTAGTAATAAAAAGACACTATTGAGAGAACATATGGATTGCTGAGAGAACTTATAGCGAGTGTAGATAGAGACGTTGTTAAATGGGAAGTGAATGAAATTGCCAAATTTAAAATTAACATAAATATTGTAGGTTTATATTGGAAATTAATCATTTAATTTTTTTATTACTGTAACTCTAGTTCATTATTATTATTTTTAAATATTTTTATCATTATCAATTGTTAAATTTTAATGTGGGTATTATGCTTGGAGCTCTAAAGTACACAACACAGCACCGTTAAGATTAATAACCCTTTTCAAATATTATAAAAATTTTATCAATTTGCACCTCATGTGAAGTTTGATGCGAGTATGTTAAAATATAAATAAAATATTTATACATTTGTATATTTAAATCCCTTAGTAATATTGAAAATAATGATAAAAGTATGAAACCAAATGTAAAAAATTTTTCCCCCCCCCCAACAATATTAGTGAACAACAAGGGTAGGAGACCATATCCATATTCTTGGTCGAAAATTGGTTCATGTCCAGTTCTTCAATCTGAATCCTTCCAACAGTTCCTGTAACCATTTTCCAAATCAAGAATGATCTAACATTGAGCATCTTGAATCAGTTGCAAACATAGCAACATTTTCAGAAGTTGCTCTCATCTAGGTCCTTCCTATACAGTTTTATTCTTTTAACTGATGTTGACCTGCTTGAACATCACATAACTACCAACACCTTTGTCAGACTAAAAGTTTAATCATTTACAGGTTTTGTGTAGAATTGGATGCATAAATTTTAATATATATATATATATATATATATATATATATATATATATATATATATATATATATATATATATATATATATATATATATATAATATAATATATATATATATATATATATATATACTCTAAGTTAATATATCACCTTTGTATTTTAGTTTCATCTTCCACTTGACCTTATGACAAGGGAAGTTTTCACTCAGTGGATGGAAGTGATTCGTCAAGTAGGTGATAGGGATGTGCCTGAACATACTACTCAAGTTGATGAAGATGAAAGACCTGACCTTCCCTGGTGGAAGGTCAAGAAATGGGCATTACATATTTTGGCGAGAATATTTGAAAGGTAAGGAGTATAAAACCAGAAATCATTTACATGCATTTGTGTGCGAAATGTTTTTTAAAAAGTTTGTCAGAAATTTTTTATTAAAAGTCTTGGAAGCAATTATTTTTAGTGTTTGAACTACATTCATTCTCTTCATGTTTGACATTTTCTATACCTTACATTGATAGATGTTTTGAAGGATATGCTTACCTAACAGTTTAGGATATAATTGTTTTAATTAAGCACTGTAACCTATTTGTAATATTTTATAAAAAATCCAATGTCATCAGTTTACTTTTTAATCCTTTTAAGGTCATAGCATCAATAGAGAAAGAAAATTCGCTCCCATTTCATTAAACTATTTGAGTCTTACCTTACAAAAAAGATTCTATGAGAGTTTTGGAGTTCAATATACGTACATGATCTTTAAAGTTTTTTTTTTATATATATATATATATATATATATAATTCCAATTAACACTTTTTGCTTTCTTTTTTTCAAAGGTATGGATGTCCGAGTACAGTCTCAAGAGAATATAAAAGCTTTGCAGATTGGTACATTAAAACATTTTCTCAGGGAATATTTCAAGTAATATTTAAAGTTTTAGATGCATTTCGTAAGAAACAGTATGTATCACCTAGAGTTCTTCAACAATGTTTTTGTTATTTAGAGCAAGGGTGAGTATTTTTTTTTTAGTATATTTCAAAATGCTTTGAAAATAAACTATATTTCAAACTTAACTTGTTAATTGTTTTGTATAGTTTATTCAAAATGTTTTGTTAAATTTTTTTTCTTTCTTTTCTCCAGTGTTGGCCAAGCTTCAACTTGGAAATTATTAAAGCCTCATGCATTTTGGGTTATTCAAGATGTTATTTTTCCCTTAATGTGTTACTCAAAAGCAGACGAAGAATTATGGAATAGCGATCCATATGAATATGTTAGATTAAAATATGGTATGATTCAATTCTATATATATATATATATATATATATATATATATATATATATATATATATATATATATATATATATATATATATATATATATATATATATATATATATATATATATATATATATATATATATATATATATATATATATATATACCCTTTTAAGATTTACAGTGTTATTATGTCAAGTTTAATGAGACAAAAAGTATGACATATATTTTTTCTTTATAATTAGATATATATGAAGACTTGATATCTCCTGTAACTGCTGCTCAAGGTCTACTACTGTCTACTGTTCGTAAAAGAAAAGAAATGCTTGAAAAAACTATGATATTCCTTGTACAAGTACTTGGGTCATCAAATGTTGAAGCGCGACACAAGGACGGAGTTTTTCATATGGTATAAAGCATAAATAAATAAATTAAAAAAAATTTAAATTCTAAAGCTGCGTTGTGCTTTTATTTTTTTTGTTGAAAAATATAACTTTGTTATTGTTAGTGACATTTTTGATCTGTATTTTTCATATTTTAATTATTTTTCATTTATTTGCAATTATAGATTGGTTCAATGGGACATCTTTTATTGCGGAAGAAATTATACAAAGATCAAATGGAAAGAATGATTGCACAATATGTTTTCAAAGAATTTCAAAGTCCGTTTGGGTTTATGAGAGCTAGAGTAAGTTTTTTTTTTTTGTTTTTTTTTAAATACATGTTTCGTGCTCCTTTTTAAACTAATAATTATTTATTTTATTTATTTATTTATTTATTTATTTATTTTTTTATTTACTTATTTATTTATTTTTATGCTAAACTAGGCTTGTTGGTTATTGCAACACTTTGAAGAGATAAAATTCCTTCAAGAAGAAAATTTGGTTGCTGCCATGAACTGTATTCAAGGTGCTCTTCTTAATGACGGTGAACTTCCTGTCAAGGTTGAGGCTGCCATGGCTTTATCAGCATTTTTGGCTTCTCAAGAAAAAGTTGAAAAAATCCTGGAACCCAATGTAAATTTTTAAAATTTTTTTTAAAGCTTTCTATAAAATTTATCTGCAGATTTTCTTGTTGCTTCTACTGCATTTTCTTCAACCTTTTTAATTTTCTATTTTATCTCTAGAGATGCGAGTGTTTTAAATATATTTGTAATGACCATTTTATTTTAGATGCGTGAAATTGTAAAGGAACTTCTGAAGGTAATTAAGCAAACAGAAAATGACGATTTAACAAGTGTAATGTGCAAAATTGTCACAACTTATGCAGAACAGTTGACACCAATTGCAGCAGAGATGTGCAGCCAGTTAGCTACAACCTTCCAGCAAGTAAGTTTTTTATATATATATATATATATATATATACATATATATATATATATATATATATATATATATATATATATATATATATATATATATATGTATATATATATATATATATATATATATATATATATATATATATATATATATATATATATATATATATATATATATATATATATATATATATATATATATATATATATATATATGAAATCATTCCCCATTGGGTATATTCCTCGAGGTGACAGGATGGGTTGCAAATGTTGTATATAACCTGATCTTTTTCGTATTTACTGTTAATGTGTATATCTTCATGTACTGCTTGCGTGTTTGGCATTTTCATTTGGAGAGATCTTACTGAAGTAGCTTTGTAATTTATGAAGACCATATTTGAGGCCTCCTTTCTACTGCCTAAACAATTTTTTTCATTGTCAGCGTATGCACACCTTGGGATCAGCGGGAATTGTTAATAATCTTCCAAAAGACTGAGATTCATGTTTCTCGCGAGATGATAACCCCTTGAAATCGAAGGCACGCTCTGTAGTATGAAGCATTTCTTTGGAAGGATTAGGATAATGGTTTCTTAATATACAGATGGTCACTGCTTGTTCAAAGCACCAGCAGGAGAGTTTGGTTCAATTGGTGAACTTGATAAGAGAACATAAAAGACTAGTCGGTAATTGATCAACACCATATAAATGATCAAAACGGAACCAGAAATGGTCCATGAAGGAATAAGAGGATAAAGTGAAATCTACTTGTGTTACTCATAACTTGGAGCTTGATGTTTTGAAACCTAAAGAAAAGGATAATAGACCAAAAAGGATCATAACTGTGGACAAGTGTTCTTATCACTCAAAGAAGAACGGTGAAAGTTGAAATTCTCCGTGATAACAGCTTCGGGTGAAATTGCAAGAAAAGGTATTATAAGTCATCCTCTGCGAACTTTTCCTGGGACCAGAAATATTAAGCATGCTGTAGTTGATTGGGAAATGGACTCTCACTGCCATTACTTGTAGTCTGGTTAACGGCAACAAAGTTTTTGACAAGGATGTCGGTGCTACTTATACCGTTCTCACCCTGTTCTGTAGATTTCAGTGGTAATTTGTATTTTGGCTGGTGTAGGAGAGTTCTTGTGTACAATATCAGTTTTTGTATATATGCGTAACTTTGGTGTTCATAAATCTAGTCAAATAAGATCTGCAAAGTCCGTTTGGGTCAGTTTTGCTGAAGATATTTGGCAATGTATATTGTTGGAATTAATTGTAATTGACAGTTGGCTTTGTGCTTAGAAGACATTGTTATTTTTGAAATTGAAGCGTAGGTCTTGACAAGAGGATAAAGAAGCAATGAAAAGCTTGGCGAAAAATGAGGAAGGTTTTAAAAAAGATTTTTTTTTTTTTTTTTTTTTTTTTTTTTTTTGCAGATGTAGAATTGTTTGGGCTGTCTTTTATTACAAGAAAGTTCCTTTCACGAGGGGATATAATAATGATGATAGTAATAAAAATAATAATAATAAAATGGTTTGAAGGAGCCAGAAGACTTAAAAACCCCACCAGAAGGGAAGGAGAGAAAAACTTGCTTAGTACAATATTTCAGAAAACGTAAATAATTTAATGAGTTATTTAGTTTGGTAGGAGGTTTTATGTATTGAAATGGCATTATGATTTATGTCTTTGTAAACCCCCTCCTTGAAAAGGGCTCTGCCCGTGAGTGGTGGCGTTCTGTAAAAAAAAAAAAAAAAAAAAAAAATTTTTTTTTTTTTTTTTTAAAAATTTTTTTTTTTTTATTTAAAAAATTATTTATTATTATTGCTACTACTAACTTATTTTATTATTACAAAGGTTGTAGATGCTGAAGATGGTGCTGATGAAAAGGCAATCACTGCTATGGGATTGCTAAGTACAATTGAAACCCTTATTAATTGCATGGAGGAAAATGCGGAAATCATGACTCGAATTGAACCTATTGCCCTCCAAGTTGTTGGCCTTATACTTTCTAAGAATGAAATAGGTATTTTTATTCTTTTGCTGACTCTAGAAAAAAAATATAATTCTCACATAAATTCTTATGCACTTTTAAAAATCGAATAATATAGAGATGTTCTTTCTTTATTTCAGAATTTTATGAAGAAGCATTATCTCTTATTTATAGTCTTACTAGTTCTCGAATTTCGCCGGACCTATGGCAGTGTTTCGAAATGTTGTATACTGTATTCAAGAAAGATGGTTTCGACTTTTTCACTGAAATGATGCCTGCTCTTCATAACTATATCACTGTAGATACCCCTGCTTTTTTAAGTAACGAAGCGAGGCTCCAAGCTGTACTCGATATGTGTAAGACGATCTTGACAGATGACAGTGGTGAAGATGAAGAGTGTCATGCCGCCAAACTTTTGGAAGTTATAGTTCTCCAGTGTCAAAATTCCTTAGGGCAATACCTTAATTCAGTTCTACAAGTTGTTATAGAACGATTATTAAGAGAAGTTAAAACTACTGAATTAAGGACAATGCTCCTGCAAGTAAGTAGATAAAACTTATGAGGTGTTAAGTAGGATGCATAAAACTTGTATTTTTATTTTTTTAATTCGAAGATTTCCAGCAGCAAAAAATTTTTGTTATTTAAAAGTTACAGAAAATCTTGTGTGTTAGTATTACACTGAATGGAACTGTCATATATATATATTTTTTTAATGTCATTTTAGAAAAATAACAACTATAATTTTAATATAATTATAATATTTATATTCTATATGTCATTTTAGATATTAACTTTGAATAAAATCTGTAATGAATTTCAGGTTGTTATTGCTGCACTTTATACTGCTCCAGAAGTAGTTCTTCCAACTCTAGACTCCACCATGTTACCTAATTCAGACACCCCTCTTTCATCTCACTTTATCAAACAGTGGATGAATGACACTGACTGCTTTTTAGGGTAGGGTTTGAATGTTTTTGTTTATATATATATATATATATATATATATATATATATATATATATATATATATATATATATATATATATATATATATATATATATATATATATATAATAATAATATAATAATAATAATAATAATAATAATAATAATGGATGTTTACTTTCATTTAAAGCTTACATGATAGAAAAGTTTGTGTTCTTGGCCTTTGCACTCTACTTCAGCTTGGGCCAGAAAGAGTGCCAGTTTTGCAGGAGTGCCATAAGAATATTCTTCCATCAATGGTTCTTCTCTTCCAAGGCTTGAAACGGGCATATTTAGGTATGTAGAAAGGAAGTTAGGGAAAAAGGAAGTTACAACCAAGTCAAATGTATACTCTTAATTAAAAGTATATATAATATATATATATATATATATATATATATATATATATATATATATATATATATATATATATATATATATATATATATATATATATATATATATATATATATATATATATATATATATATATATATATATATATATATATATATATATATATATATATATATATATATATATATATATATATATATATATATATATATATATATATATATATATATATATATATATATATATATATATTATTAGTGAAAGCAGTTGAAGAGAATGAAGATGAAGACGAGGACGATGACGATGATGAAGAAGAAGACTTTGAAAATGGTTGGTATATATATATATATATATATATATATATATATATATATATATATATATATATATATATATATATATATATATATATATATATATATATATATATATATATATATATATATATATATAATCAATTTTTATTCACTTTCAAATTAAATTTCCTTTTAAGTATAATATTTTATTAAAATTTGATTGTGTAATTAATGTAATTCATTTGCATCTAGATGTCCTTGAAAGTGATGAAGATGAACTAGAAGATGCTAATGATGAATATCTCGAAAAATTGGAGGAGAAGGTAACTAAAGCTGCTGCCAATGCTCCTTTCCAAATGTCTGTTAGCATTCAGGTGCGAGGCTTCCATTAATATTATTAATTTTTCAGCAAGCAAAATTTTTATTTTTTTTTATTTTTTATTATTATTTATTTATTTTTTTTTGTTGAAATAGCTTAGGTAATTGGTTGTAGATTGAATTATTGGCGTATTATTATTTTTTTTTCTAATAAAATTTTTTTGATTTACCCATTTTCCAAAGAAAGTTAAAAAATTAAAAAAAAAAAAAAAAAAAAAAAAATCCCCCCCTTCCCTTTCCTTTTATGTATTTAGAACAGCTTTTTAAAATTGACTCATTTCCAAGACATTGGAAATGCATGAAAGGGTCGTTGCAATGGCATGACACATTTTCAATTATTTCTTCACTTTAAAGCGTTTAAGATACATTTCAGTCTTTCAGGATTGCAAATAATAATATTATTATTATTATAGTAGTAGTAGTAGTGGGACACATTTTTAGAGCATTTTAGATATTGTAATTATGCTCAGATAAATTTTTAATAACTACAATGGTATATATATATATATATATATATATATATATATATATATATATATATATATATATATATATATATATATATATATATATATATATATATATATTGATTCCCATTGTAATGTGAAAATTTTTTTTTTTTTTTTTTTTTTTAAATATCTTTAGTCGGTATTTTTTTAAAGAGAATCTTCTCATAAAGCAAAAGTTTTTTTTATTCACAAGCTTTGTTAGTATTTAGTATTTTAATTAAATTTGGAAGTACAGTATATTCGCTGTTTTTAAGATTTATTCACATTAAATTGGTAAAACTATACAATTTTTTAAAATCTGTTTATTTCATTTAGTGGAGAATTATGTACTGAATAATTTTTAGCTTTCTAAAACAGTTGAGCTCTTTAAACTCTCTGTAGCTTACCACTGCCTATTATTATTATTATTATTATTTTTATTATTATTCTGAAATGGGATTCAACTTTGAGCCTATTAATACTTACATATTTTGAGCTCTTATTTTTTTTTATTGTGATTACTTAATAGAAATTATTACTGTTACAACTAAGTTTGTTGCCTTTGTTTTTAAAATTGTAGTTCACTATTGCGCCATAATTTCTTCTGTAGACGACCTATATATATGATGTTGATTTTCAAGATAACCCTTGTCTGGATTGAAATCCTGATTATAGAGCGAGCATTTAGATTTTTATCATTTATTAATATAACTAGTCTATTTTCAGATGAAGATTTTTATTTCCACAGCAGTAAAAAATAATATATTTGCATTTAAAAAAAAAAAAAATCATTGCAGCAATTTAAAGGAGTTTGCAATTTCAATAATAATTCTCTGAATATTTAGTAATTTATATAAATTTTTTAATAAGAAATCACTGTTTAATATAAAAGGTTCTTTTTGTGTTCAGCCATATTGTATATTCTATTTTCAATACTTCCAGTTGTT
>SEYY01000057.1:80314-90314 GCA_009176605.1 Armadillidium nasatum | reverse complement strand
TCCTGGGTATTTTTTCTTATTCAATGATTGAAAATAAAAGTTTTGCAAAAGTGAATCAGACCAAATTCTATAGAGAATAAATGAATTCATATATTCATTTTGGCTAATTCTTATTTGCTATTCAAATATGGGGAAAAATACTGTATATCAATAGGTCACCAAACTCTTCTATGCCTAAAGACTTTGTCCTTAAAAATAGGCTAGGTTATTAATTCTGTAGCTATAAAAGCGTTAGGAATGTATGTATATAGATATATCAAAGTTTACCTAATAATAATAAGTTGCAGCATTTAAGGCTTTTCTATTCAACGCTTGTGGATGACGTCACTTTTCTAAACTGTAGTTCTAGTTATAACTGCAAAATGTTCTCATAATTTCTGTAGAAATTCTGTATATTTATTAGAATAGCTTGCATGTTATGTTGTTTAATTAAATACCTAATTCAAAGTATTTACCAGTGTAATTTTGAACAAATCATAATTTAAATATTTGTGTTATTTGACAATTAAATAAATATGCTTAAAATAAGGCTAAATTAAATTTGCAAATCACATTTTTTTTGGTAAAGACCTTGAGCCAAAATTCATCTGGGAGGAGGGGGGGCTAATTGTTTGACTAAAAACTAAAATTGCTAGTTAAAAAAATATATATTTTTTTTGCTTGAAGTAATATTTAGATATTTTCTTAAGAACTAATGTTAAAAAAAAATCTTTCTTTTTTTTATCTAGTTTTACCATAAATTAGTCAATGTTAAAAAGCTGTTTATCCTGAAACTTTTGACCAGATAATTTTTGCCAAAATTTAACTTATAATAGTGTAAATTTTGTATATATATGATTTTTTTGATTATAATTTAAAAAAAAATTTTTATATATAAAAACTCAATACATCTATAAATGATCAAGCTTCTTCTACAAAGATGAAGTCCGTTTTCCCAATATAGCCAGACATCATTTTTTATTTGTTATTACTTTAAAATATCATAAGATAGATTAAAAAAAAAAAAAGATTAATATTAATATAAATTTAGGTATTTTATCAGGCTGGGGAAAAATTAATCAATGTCCAATGAATTTTATAAATAAATTATTGAAACCTGCAACACTGTTTTACTTTTGAATTGTGGCTTTAGATATATATATGCTGTAAGTTATATAAAATTTATTAATTTTGTTACAATAGAAATTTTTATTTGTTTTTTAAATTTAATTATTTTTATTTTATTTATTTTTTGCAAGCTGTACGAGTAAGACTGTTACCCAACAACCCTTATTATTCACAAATTTCATTTAATTAAAAAAAATAAAATATAAATATAAGCTATCTAGTATCTATAAACTTATTCAAAAAAGTTTATTGTAGTTAACTTATTACATAACATAGAATTATGTAGTACTGTAGAGGTGAATAAAAAAAAAGGAACCATAGAATAAAAACCTTTAGGGTTGAAATGTGCCAGCATTCAGCTATCTACCACAAAAATCTTTTATTTTTCCAAGATTAATTTTTTTTAATTATTGATTTAATCGGACTAATTCACATACATTTAATCTATTCAAAGCTCTAACTGTCTGTATTTACTTATCTTCTAATTATAGAAATTAATTTTTTCTTTGAAATTTTTTTTTTTTTAAATTTAAGTGCTGAGATTTCCATTGCTAAAAATAAATATTTTTTTTTTAATACTTAACTTAATGATATAACAAATATTAAATAACAGCACAGAATCATAAAATATTTAAAAAAATAATAATATAGTTTACTTTAAAATTTGAAATTTAAATACAGTGAATTTGTTCTATTACTCGCATTTCATCACTTTTATATAAAAAAAAATAAAATAGCTTGTACTTTTTAAAAAAAATTGTAATTTAAATAACTTAATTAAACTAATTATATTTATTTATTAATTATTACTCAGGCAAATAAGCTTACTAATAAAAAGACTTGCAACAAAAAAAATCAATAAAATAAAAAAAATTCCCAACCTTAATATATATACAAGTTCACAGTATTTTCTTTTTATAAATTGTTAATTTTTAGGGTAAGCTATGAGATATATATAATTCTCTGGGTTTATTTATGCCAATTTAATAATTTATTGTATTTAAATTTGTTTGTATCAAAAATTAAAAAATAAAATAGTATGAGATGTTTAAAAATATTTTAAACATCTTTCTAAAAACTACGGTCGCTATGATACACCAAAAGGCACCTTTTTTAATGTATAAACTTAATGAAAAATAGAATTATCTGAAGATAATGGAAACAATATTATTTTTATCTGATGTAGAACGAAAATATAAAAGCTTCAGAAACCTCAAGAAATTGAGCTCCACACTAATAGAAAGGGAATTTTATTTGATTGCTGTAACTTATTATTGGGTAAACTTTGGATATATCCATTTTTTAAAACTTTCCTCTAGTATAGCTCCTTAGTTGATAAGCCTTTTTAAAGGAATATTTTTTAGATGTCATCAATCAAATACTAAATACTTTATATAATTGGGAATATTTTTTGAATATGATATTATAATATATATATATATATATATACTATATATATATATATATATATATATATATATATATATATATATATATATATATATATATATATATATATATATATATATATATATATATATATATATATATATATATATATATATATATATAATATATATATATATATATATATATATATATATATATATATATATATATATATATTGCTATATTGGTACGGCAACTTCCCGTACTGTTTGAGGAATGTAAGCTGTAAGAAAAATGATAATTGGTTCCAATAATTATTTTGTCAGCATTTATTTTCGATTATGGAGGCCTATATTAATGATGATTTGACTGCTTGCATGAAATGAATAATAAAATGATACGAATGAATAATAAATCTACAAATAAATTTAAAAGCTTTTATTAATATATTACTGAACAAAAGAATATATAAAGATTTCATTTTTTATTACTAAAAAATTTCAATATTGAAGTTTGCACTGGTTGGCCTCTTCTCTTCATACAAAAAAAGGGTGATTATAATTTTAAAAAGTGAAAATGATAAAAACACAACTTAAATGTAGTGTAACTAGTTGAATACTGAATAGTAAAGAATGTGTGTCTAGCGCAGTTATCGTAAAATACAGACTTTTAGCAGGAATTATGCTTACTTTTTTTACTTGTTATTATAACAAAAAACATTAGTAATTTTAAAATTAATAAGCCGTACTATAGTGCAACCGGACTAATCGAAACCGTACTATATGCGATATATATATATATATATATATATATATATATATATATATATATTATATATATATATATATATATATATATATATATATATATATATATATATATATATATATATATATATATATATATATATATATATATATATATATATATATATATATATATATATATATATATATATATATATATATATATATATATATATATATATATATATATATATATATATATATATATATATATATATATATATATATATATATATATATATATATATATATATATATATATATAGGCTTCCTTTTAGGGGGTGAAGGTTTACCATGTATGTTCTTTGAAACACTTGAGCAAATTCATTATAAACCTGCAGTGTTTATATGTAGGCTAATTATCTCAAATTTTTTAGTATGAATGAAATAATAATTAAACAGAGAACAAATATTTTTTTTTTTGTTTTTGTTTTTGTTTTATCACAGGATTTTTTGTCGTCATTGAAAATGGAAAAATTTTTTTTATTATTATTATATTATTATTATTATTATTATTATTATTATTATTATTATTATTATTATTATTATTATTATTATTATTATTATTTATTTATTTATTTATTTATTTATTTATTTATTTAAATGTAAATATATTCTTGTAATTTGTTTTGCTTTTTAGTTGTAATACTTTTTTTTTTTTTTAATCAGATTCATATTATTCTTTAGGAGTTAATTAGATGTTTGTAATTTTAAATTAAATTTTCATTCACTTGCCCCGTTCTTATTAAAGTTTCATTGTATCCCAGATACAATTGGACAATGGATTCCTTATTTTTATTAAAATGAACAGAAAATGTATTAAAAACTTAATTTTTTATTTTATTTAAAAAAAAAAACAAGAAAAGAAAATCGAATTGTTTACAGGAGTAGTATATTGCACTAACATTAATTCTTAGTATTTTAACTGCAATAAGTATATATATATATATATATATATATATATATATAATATATATATATATATATATATATATATATATATATATTATATATATATATATATATATATATATATATATATATATATATATATAAATTATAATAAAAAATAATAAAAAAAAAAAAAAAAAAAAAAAAAAAAAAAAAAAAAAAAAAAAAAAAAAATATTTAAAAAAATATAATATATAAAAAAAAAAAAAAAAAAAAAAAAAAAAAAAAAAAAAAAAAAAAATATAAATAATAAAAAACAAAAAAAAACATTTTTTTTTTTTTTTTTTTTTTTTTTTTTTTTTTTTTTTTTAATTTTTTTTTTTTTACTTTTTTTTTTTTTTTTTTTTTTTCGAAATATTGATTTAGTTGTTTATCATTTTTTAACTTTATTATTATTATTATTTTTTAAAATCCATATGCCATCACTGGTCACTCACGGCATTTCTTTTAATAAAACAACATAAATAATAAGAATAATAATAATAATAATAATATAAATAATAAAAATAAAATAATAATAATAATAATAATAATAATTATTATTATTATTATTATTATTATTATTATTATTATTATTATTATTATTTATCACCCAGTAAAATTAAGTGCAAATGTGCTCTTTCTCAGCTTGGTTGGAGGCAACTGTGGTGACGTAATCGTTTATGTCCATGAACCACGACTATTCTACAGCGACTTGTATTTATTAAAGAGCCAGAGAAAGTTTTGGAAGAAAAAAAAAAAAAGAGGAGCCAGCCATGAGGGGAGTGAAATTCGGGTGGAAGAAGTGAGGGAGAGAGAGAGAGAGAGAGAGAGAGAGAGAGAGAGAGAGAGAGAGAGAGCTGACTCTATAGCTTAGATGTATCAGAAAACTAAAGCGTGTCTAAAAGCCTCTGTATACTCGTATGTAATGAAAAAAGCTTAAACAGGTGGTCCTTTAAAAAGTTAGTTTCCGTTCAGGCAATGTCGTGTGGTGATGCTTTAGGTGAGAACTATTGAATAAAAAAAATATATGTGAAAATAAAATATAAAATGGAAAATATAAATTTAAAAATAAATAGAAAAATAGATATAAAAATAAATATAAATATAAAATTAAATATTTGAGAATATATATATATATATATATATATATATATATATATATATATATATATATATATATATATATATATATATATATATATATATATATTATATAGGTAATAAAGGTGGGTAATTAGAAGTATGAGACCCAACTGTTAAGATTTTTTTTTTTTTTTTTTTTTTTTTTTTTTTTTTTTTATAGTTGAAAGCTATGAAGAAAGAATTCTAAACTCTTTCTTGTAACATATGTTTAATTCTACTAGTGCTGCTTTATCACGATATTAAAATTTGTAGAATTGTATATAAATTCCTTAAAATTTTCGATTCATATTTTGGCTGCTCTTGTACGTGCGAGCGCGCTCGAAAGAAAGAAAGAAAGGAAAAAAAAAAAAAAAAAAAAAAAGAGAGAGAGAGAGAGAGAGAGAGAGAGAGAGAGAGAAGAGAGAGAGAGAGAGAGAGAGAGAGAGAGAGAGAGATTCTTGCAATAATATAAATTAAGTAGTTTACCTTATAAGTATAAACAAAGTTTGACTGCTTTGTCAAAATTATTTTGCATTTTACTATTCTTTTTGCTATATATATATATATATATATATATATATATATATATATATATATATATATATATATATATATATATATATATATATATATATATATATATATATATATATATATATATATATATATATATATATATATATATATATATATATATATATATATATATATATATATATATATATATATATATATATATATATATACAATTTTGTTAAATTTGAGTTGAAATCAATTAAGATGTTCAAACCACTGTTGCTTTTTTTTATTTGCTTCATATCTTATAAAATTATATGAAAACTCTGGTCGATATTATTCTCGCCTTTTGAAAAATTTATCTATGAAATTTTAAGGAAGTTTTTCTCTCTCTCTTTTTGTGTATATATATATATATATATATATATATATATATATATATATATATATATATATATATATATATATATATATATATATATATATATATATATATATATATATATATATATATATATATATATATATATTATATATATATATATATATATATATATATATATATATAATAAAATTTTAAAAAAAAATTATTTATTTATTTATTTTGGCTAATATTCTTAGAATGAATACAGAGAGGTGCACGAGGCAAAAATAATTAATTAGTAATTTAAAAAACCACAGATAAAAAGCTCTTGTAAACGTACTCCAGAATTTTATGCATTGATGACGTAAGAAGGTCGTGTCGTCTCCGTGATTGTGTGTGTTGCTTCACAAGCGGATGTACCTGATTTTTCATTTACAGTTTGATCTATTATTTGGCATACTGTATTTTATGCTTCGACATTCGCGATCGTGTAATTTTTACCTCCGAATTTGGAAAATAGCGCTTGTTTATATTTGCTAATCATTTTACCTAACGTCTTATCTGTTGGACCTTCCTGTCGAAATCTTCTGTCGGATTTCATAGCTCAAAGGACGAATTCGTCTCCCCAGAAGCCCATTCCAGTTTAGTATTAAAACATGTAAAATACACGATATTTGTATATATAAATTTGTAACTGAAAAAATAAATAAAGATTAAAGATTGCACTTTACTTCGGCAAGTTGACAAGTGGTAGGCGAATCGAAGTAATGGCCAATGAAATCCGACAGAAGATTTCGATAGGAAGGTCCAACAGATACGGCGTTATATAAAATCGGAAAATGTTTAGCAAATGTAAACAAATGAGTTTTCCAAGCTACCACATGTTCTTTTTCACTCATGCTAAAGGATATGACTGTACGGACACCATGGATAAGTGTGCGTTGATATATATATATATATATATATATATATATATATATATATATATATATATATATATATATATATATATATATATATATATATATATATATATATATATATATATATATATATTGAATGAAGTTTCGATTACCGATAAATAATAAAATTTTTACAGAGGTAAAGAAGAAAGGAATAAATATTTTGATTTATTTACTTGTTAAAATTTTAATAAGATAGATTAGAAATGTTCTTGGTTGGCTGGCTCAAATCTTTAAAATTGCATAATCTCGATTTTATTAAATTATTCATCTTTATGTTCGATTGAGGCTTGGATTGTGATATTTTTAGAGTAAGATAATGATGTTAATATATAAATTAGATTTAGCGCAAATCATCGAACTGTTCATAACAGTCTGTTAAAAACACAATAAAATTGGGGAATTTACTGTTATTTATATTTTTTTTTAAAAATAGCAATAGCTTTTTTTTTGGGGGGGGGGGGATGAGAAAATGAACCTTGCAGAATAAGGAAAATATATCGACGCTTCAGGTAGACAAATATTTGCTCACCCCCCAGGGAACAACAGCCCAGTACGAGTGCTCATTTAAAATTGATCTCGAAGAATCATCATTAGAGTTGAGGAACTTGAAAATGCAAGCTGAAAGTAGCTAAAGAGCAGCTGATCTCTAGAAACGTTGCTGACTCAGTGAGAAAAATCTGTTTTAAGGATGTATTGAAGATTATAAACAATTCTCGTCCTCTTCTGATATTTTCTCTCCAGAGATTTTGTTTGAATAAAAATAAAAAAATAGAAAATAGGATAAACTTCTATCTTAATATCACGGATGTCAGAGCTTAGTAACTGATTTTCTTTTGAACAATATTGTTTAGAAGGGAAACTGATGCTATAAAAAAAAGAAGACCTAATAACGAGATATATCTACTTGAATGCCCTCGTCGAATTTAGATTCCTTTTTAATAATATCCAATAGGTCTTCAAAACAGTTTCTGCTCTCCTGTCTATTATAAAACTTCTGCAAATATTGTTTCAATTTCATTGGTTTTATGATTTCATTTAACAATGGTTTGAGACCTTTCTTCTGCATTGATGATGATTTATGTGGTTCCATATTGAAAATATAAAACCATCGCATCTATATATATATATATATATATATATATATATATATATATATATATATATATATATATATATATATATATATATATATATATATATATATATATATATATATATATAATATATATATATATATATATATATATATATATATATAACCTCTCCCAGGAAGGGTTTTCACCCTGTCAGTGGAACCAGCATCTTTCCCCATCTGCTTGTAGAAGCTCTCCCAGAGATCCCTAAAAGATCATGTTTTTCGGCTCGTTCGTCTCCATGCCGGTCCATAAGTCTTAAGACTCTCAGGTAGGGTTTTTACCCTTTCAGTAGGACCAGCATCGTTTCAAACTAACCTCTAAACACTCTCTCCCAGGGTCTTCAAAAGATTGTGCTTCTCCGAGCTATGGCTTCCAATGCTGGTTCTGGAGTAATTACAAGCCGTTGACAGAGTAATCACAAGGCCGGATGGCTAGTCCTGTCGTCCTTGCATTTATTCCTCTTCAGATGATCCGATCCTGTCGTCGATATCCAAACCTCATGTTTCCAAATTAAATTTCATATATATATATATATATATATATATATATATATATATATATATATATATATATATATATATATATATATATATATATATATATATATATATATATATATATATATATATATATATATATATATATATATATACGCTTGAAGTTTCCTACCGAGTGCAAATTGCCGGTCACTTGAGAGGATGCATGTAGAATGATCATTGCTTTAAAAGAAACTCGTAGGAAAAAATATAAAAATTTGAGAGAAGAACGATTTTGTTTTTGTGTGTGTGTGTGTGTAAACCTGTGTGCGATTTTGTGTATAGACTTTAGAATAGGTATATATATGTTAATGAATATCTCAAGGGAGGAAATTGATCTTTGACGTGTGTGTGTGTGTGTATATATATATATATATATATATATATATATATATATATATATATATATATATATATATATATATATATATATATATATATTATATATGATATATATATATGTGCGTGTGTGTTTTTGTGTGTGCGAGTGTATGTGTTTTGTGTGTGTTTGAACAATGTAATTTTGGTTACTTACGGAATATACAAAGATGACGTTGCTAAATTACGTGCATAACTTTATAGATTAGCAAACGCCTTTCCTCTCTGAAGAGGACGTCTACTTTAATTTCATTTATTTATTTATTTATTTATTTATTTATTTATGTTTTTATTTATGTATTTATTTATGAATGTAATTATTTATTTGTTTGTTTTTGTTCATTTGTTTACACGGGGAAGCTCGAAGTTGATCAGAATGTTTAGCATGACGATGGTTGTTCTTGTACATTCGTATATACATTTGTTTACTGATGTACTTCTTAAATTTTTTTAATTTTTCTGTGGAGGTTTTGAAGAAAAAAAAATTGGGGGTAAAAATTTTATTTACTTGCGTGAACTTCCCCTAAGACGAATAAAATAATGAACCAGCTCATTGCGAGTCGTAAATTACTCAGAAAAACCCAGGTTATATATATATATATATATATATATATATATATATATATATATATATATATATATATATATATATATAGTATATATATATATATATATATATATATATATATATATATATATATATATATATATATATATATATATATATATATATATATATATATATATA
>SEYY01000057.1:65314-70314 GCA_009176605.1 Armadillidium nasatum | reverse complement strand
AATTCTAATCCAAGACTTTTTCTAATTCTAATCCAAGACTTGGTCTAATTCTAATCCAAGACTTGGTCTAATTCTAATCCAAGACTTGGTCTAATTCTAATCCAAGACTTGGTCTAATTCTAATCCAAGACTTGTCCTAATCCCAGACTTGGTCTAATTTTAACCCAAGACGGTCTAATTTTAATCCAAGACTTGGTCTAATTCTAATCCAAGACTTGGTCTAATTCTAATCCAAGACTTGGTCTAATTCTAATCCAAGACTTGGTCTAATTCTAATCCAAGACTTGGTCTAATTCTAATCCAAGACTTGGTCTAATTCTAATCCAAGACTTGGTCTAATTCTAATTCAAACTTTCTAATTAATCCAATTTGACTTGGTCTAATTCTGATCCAAGACTTGGTCTAATTCTAATCGAAAACTTGGTCTAATTCAAGATTGGTCTGATTCTAATCCAAGACTTGGTCTAATTCTAATTCAAGACTTGGTCTAATTCTAATCCAAGACTTGGTCTAATTCTAATCCAAGACTTGGTCTGATTCTAATCCAAGACTTGGTCTAATTCTAATCCAAGACTTGGTCTATTTCTGATCCAAGACTTGGTCTAAATCTAATCCAAGACTTGTCTAATTCTAATCCAAGACTTGGTCTAATTTTAATCCAAGACTTGGTCTAATTTTAATCCAAGACTTGGTCTAATTCTAATCCAAGACTTGGTCTAATTCTAATCCAAGACTTGGTCTAATTCTAATCCAAGACTTGGTCTAATTTTAATCCAAGACTTGGTCTAATTCTAATCCAAGACTTGGTCTAATTTTAATCCAAGACTTGGTCTGATTCTAATCCAAGACTTGATCTAATTCTAATCCAAGACTTGGTCTAATCCAACTTGGTCTAATTCTAATCCAAGACTTTCTAATTCTAATCCAAGACATTTTCTAATTCTAATCCAAGACTTGGTCTAATTCTAATTCAAGACTTGGTCTAATTCTAATCCAAGACTTGGTCTAATTCTAATCCAAGACTTGGTCTAATTCTAATCCAAGACTTGGTCTAATTCTAATTCAAGACTTGGTCTAATTCTAATCCAAGACTTGGTCTAATTCTAATTCAAGACTTGGTCTAATTCTAATCCAAGACTTGGTCTAATTCAAATCCAAGACTTGGTCTAATTCTAATCCAAGACTTAGAGACTTGATTTTCCATTATTTGGAGTGAATTCATTTTTAACGAGGAAACTCCAATCAAAAAGCATACCATAATTGTTCAACAAGACTTACTGATAAAAGCTTACATTCATTTTTGGTCATCTGAGAAGTATTACGTATATTTTTTAAAAATAATTCTTGACTTTTTAATTCATAAAAATATTCTTCCTTGAACCTTTATATGAATCTTTATATTTTTTATTTTCTTTGAGAAGGTTATATATTTGACGATCTTTTTCATAATTTTTCACCTTTTTTGTGTAGTAGCGTGTGATTGTTACACAAGTCAGATTATTTATACATGGCATTGCTCTCGTTCGGTTGTGTGTACGTTAAATACTATATATATATATATATATATATATATATATATATATATATATATATATATATATATATATATATATATATATATATATATATATATATATATATATATATATATATATATTTTATTCGTAAATATTTGCATTTTAAATTCAATTCAAAAATTTTTGTACCGGAAAAATTGGAGAATTTTCCGATTCTGTAAAATTAATTATCCCATATATATATATATATATATATATATATATATATATATATATATATATATATATATATATATATATATATATATATATATATATATATATATATATATATATATATATATATATATTATATATATATATATATATATATATATATATATATATATATATATATATATATATATATATATATATATATATATATATATATATATATATATATATATAGGTGTGTAACTGTGTATGAGAGTACGTATTGCGCTTCCTTTATGGGTTATACATATTAAATTTGTATTCTTGAATCTTGACCATCTGTGACGTCTGTATTTTTACGTGACTAGATTAAAGAAAGACGATCTCATAAGTTTAAAAAGAAAAAAAAGAAAAAAAATCGTCAAGGGGTCTCAGATTCAATTACTATTTCGTTTTGTGAGTTTCTCTAATTTTTATTAATTTAATTTAATTAATGGAATAAAAGTGCGCGTTATTGGCAAGTGTGTGTGTGTGTGTGTGTGTGTGTGTTTGTGTGTGTTTGGGTTTTGTTTGTTTTTTAGTTGGGTCAGACCGTGGGGGATAGGGGTTAAGGGTGGGAAAATGTTCTTTTTTTTTCCAACTTTGAAATGTGTTTGTTTAGTGTTGAAATTTTGGTGTGCATTTTGCTACTTCAATGTTCGGATCTAAATTGTGAAGTTCCTTTTTAAGATAATCAAAGACTCTTTTTATATTGTACTTTTAATAATTGGTTCTATTTTACCTATATACGTATTTTTTAAATGTTTTTTTTTTCTCTCTCTCTCTCTCTTTGTTATTAAATATATTTCTAACCGAAAATAAAATTTTGAAAAAAATTTAAAATTATATTTTTTAAATAAAATCAATTGATAATATGAATAAATAAATAAATTGGAAAAACAAAAAGTAAATAAAAATTGATTTTCGGAAATTATTTTTAAAATTTTTTTGGTATTTTTCTCCATTATGTAAAGAAAAACAATTTTCCAATTTTCGTGCTAACTTCATATTGGAATGTATTTTAGCGTCTTATTTTTATTACAAATGTAATATATACATGTAATATATATACATGTGTAATATATACATGCATTCATAGACACAGAATTTGTGTATATATATGTGTGTGTACTGTGTAGCAAAGGCTTAGTCGAGAGGGGATGTTTAGGTCATGACCTTTGAACATGACCTTTCGAAATTCAATTAAATAATTGTACGTATAAATGAAATAAAAGATAAATATATTCACATTTTAAATGATTATATGATTAATATTTTATCCAATTTTAGAACCCCTTCACCCCACTAAAAAGGGGGTTTGAGCATTTCCTTGTATATGGAAAATTGTTATATATATATATATATATATATATATATATATTATATATATATATATATATATATATATATATATATATATATATATATATATATATATATAATATATATAAAATATAATATAATATAATAAATATATAATATATATAATATATATATATATATATATATATATATATATATATATATATATATATATATATATATATATATATATATATATATATATATATATATATATATATATATATATATATATATATATATATATATATATATATATAATATATATATAACGTGAATATTTGATGGGAAAAAATTAAAGGCCCACATGTAACCCACTATAATGATGTTCTAATACAAAAATTTTAGAGAAATTCACCACGGTTCCAATTTATAATCAAACATACATGTTCCTTATACACAAGACTTTCAAAAGCTGTTTAACAATTCAAAATTATATTATTATAATTATTAATATTATAAAATTGATCTTGGGGGATAGAGTTCATTATCAATTATGTCTTCGACCAGTTATTGATTTCTAATTAGATTTTATAATTTTAAATGCTGAAAATGTTCCAATATATCCGCTTTAATAGGATAAAGCTCAATAACTAGTCCTGTGTTATTTTTTTTTTTCTCTCGCTTTTATTTATTTATTTATTTTAATATTCAATTATTTTAGATTATATATTGTAAATTGTTGATTATATTTTAATCAGATTTTATTTAATGTACGGAAAGGAGTAACGCTGTTAAAACTTTTAGAATCAGAACGCGAATTTATAACTGTACTTCGTTTTTTTTTTTTTTTTTTTTTTTTTTTTTTTTTTTTTTTTTTTTTTTTTTTTTTTTTTTTTTTTTTTTTTTTTTAGCGACTTTTTTTGGTAAAATTTAGTTTCTCATTAGAAGTGTTGAATTAAATTCACATGACAGTAATCAAAGTTTTTTTTTGGGTATTATTATTATTATTATTATTATTATTATTATTATTATTATTATTATTATTATTATTATTATTATAAATTATTATTATTATTATTATTATTATTATTATTATTATTATTATTATTATTATTATTATTATTATTATATTAGGATAATATTCTGTACAATAAGTGAAGGCATATTGGGAAGAGTTCAAATCGTTAATGTAAATGTTTCGTGTATATCTTTTTTGATAGAAGAAATTAATTAATATTTACAAACAAACAAAATCCTCTTATGAAATATCTTTAAGTTGAGAGGCTAAGAAGCAGAGAGGTGTAAGTGTGAAAGTTAAATAAAAAAAAAACGTTGTAAATAATGAGTCAAGCATAGTGTAGGACACATGGGGTGTGGGTGTGATACACTGCTACACTTAACTATTTGTAGGCAAAGTGTTATATTTGATTTATTTGACCTATAGTATTTGATTTATTGACCTCTACTGTTCGAAACCAATACCAAAATTGATGCTTTTTTTTTTTTTTTTTTTTTGGCACTTTGCTTATAACTCATTTATTAGTCAAAGAAATTTTTATTTTTAGAAAACAAAATGGCCGGATATGTTTTACTGTAATCTATTGTAAAATATAAACTGATAAATATTTATCAAATTTCTAGTTATTCAGGTTATTTTAGTATAGTTTTTTAAATATAAATACCGTGTATATTTTTTTTTGAGGCTCTGTAACTTAAATTAACGGTTCTGCTACTTGAAAAATGGTCTTGAATATTGACTTGTACTTAAATGTTTTGCTACCAGTAGTGTAAAAGTTACTTTCAAATTTAAATCTTGAATATAATTTATTTAATTATCATTCTTTTTTTTTTAAATCAAGGGTTAAAAAGTGTTAAGAAATAATTATAAATAGTTAGATCCTTCTATACTTGTTACAGTCATACTGTAATTAAATTTGCTGTTCT
>SEYY01000057.1:52814-60314 GCA_009176605.1 Armadillidium nasatum | reverse complement strand
GAAAGTTCATTTTGTGACGTGTCAACTTTTCTTAAAGAGAGTGAAATAATTAGGGTTAAAGAAGAGGGAGATATTGATTCTCATAATGAAGAGAAATTATCAGGTCAGCAAATAATTAATATAAATAAAGAATCAGGAAGTGATTCCGAATCCTCTGGAAGATTATCTTTCTACTCAAATTTAAAATTTGACTCATTGGCCAGAAGGCTGAGGAAAATGTCTCGCCGCAGGTCCGAAGAGACAGAAAACGAAAATACAGAAGAACCTCTTCCAAAACACTTGAGATCAATGTCATTACCAGAAGATCCGCGAAGTTTTCATAGGGACAATTCTTATCCTGTTAGACCTCAGCGTAAAAAATTTCGCATAAAGCGAGCGTTAGAGATTGAACCTAGTGATGATGAAACATCAGTTGATGGTTCGCCCAATAATAAATATGAACGAAATAATTTAGGGAGTCGGAGGGACTTGCAGTTTAGTAGACGAGAATTTCTTTCAAGCATGGTTTCACTTTCATCTACAGAAGAGGAAGATGACGAGGGAGTTAGAGAAAAAACGAGACAAAAAGTCGAAAGCGTATTTTACGATGGTAAGGATGAATTTAAAACTGAAATTAATATGTCAAGGGAAAATAGTGAAACGAATATGGACAAAATTCTTTCTCCTTTGTATGAAATATCAGAAGATAATTATATAGATGACAGTGAACGTAATGTAAATTCTAATAATTTATTAAGTGAAGTTAGGGAAATTTGTAGTGGTACTCAAATTGAAGGAGGTGAATCTTTAGTTAGTAGTCAAAAAGATCAGTTTAAAGAAACGTTATTATCGAAAGATACAGTGAAAAATGAGGACACTGTTGAATATACCAAACTTAGTGATAAATATTGTGATAATTTGCCTTCTGTGATTGAACCTTTGTGTAAAGGAGAAGTTATAAATGAGAGTGAATCGTATGCATTTACCAGTACCAGTGAAGTTAGAGATACTCGAGATAGTGCCAAAGTTTCTGATGTAAGTGATTCATCTGAGATTGTGAATGATAGCGTAAATAAAACTGTTTATTATAAAAATGATAGTTTTCGGGAAAATGTCTTAGGATATATCGTACCGAAAATAAACACTGAGGTAAAAGAAGAGGAAATCAACCTTTCTGAGAAAGAATCCGAATCTAAAATAAACGAGCAATTTGGAGAATCAGAGGGAGATGATGTTTCATCCTGCAGGTCAAGTAGTATTGCAATAGATTCTTCGGAACAGAAAAATGAAAATGTAAACCTTTCGGACAATTTTGTTGATGAAAAATCAGATATCGAAGAAACAAATGAAAAAGCCAGTATAGAAATCTCATTGCCTTTTTCTGAAGAAAAGAATGATCGAGACAGTCTTGAGGGTAATCAAAGTGAACAAAAATTCAGTGATACTGATTTAGAAATACAAATTAATATTTGTCAAAAAGACTCTGAACCGGAAAAAAATCTTTCTGATAGTTTAAATAGCGAAAAATTCGATATTAAAGGGAAAAAAAGTGATAAGGATGATTTTATAGCATTATTAAATTATAAATCTATGACAAAATCAGAAAGTCAACCTCAAATTTTTGTTACCCCAGCTGACGTTAGTGAGAAGATTGTTGAAAGAAAAGAAATAATTAAAACTGAAAAGGCTTTTTCATTTGCCGAAACAATCAATCTCGCTTCACTCCGGACAGACTGGTCCATCCCTGTTTCATCAGGGGTTATCAAAGGTACTGCAAGTAGTGTAGAGTCGCAACACGGGTCATCAACGATATTTAGTGAGTTGGAAAGCCACTCGCCTTCTTTGATTGATAACTTTAACGTTTCACCAAATTTGTCTCCTCGAATTAACAGCCCTTTATCAGGAGGAGTTAGTGACATCTTTCCAGCTACTCCAAAATCGCCCATCACAGTTCAAGAATGGATTGATTCCCTTCCAATTAATGTGAATATACAAAGGTATGTGTTCAATTTCATAATTTTTAAGTTTTTTTTTTTTTGCTGAATAATAATATTTATTATTATTATTATTACAGTCCTTCTAACGTTAGCCTCCAGAAATATATAATACAAAATAAAATACATGCAGACACTTATCTTTTAACATAGTAGTATACCAATTGCTTTTTCACTTCGAGCATTCCATTTTAAAAATCACCAATACTTTGAAGTGCTTGTCACTCAGTCTCGCCACTCAGGGGTAGGCATGTATTTTCCCCCATAGAGCAAAAAAGCTCAACAGCGGTACTAGATGGGGATGTTAAATTTTATAAAATAAGGCAAAATTTCTTTAAGAGAAACAATTTGCATCGACGTTTATTTGTCTTGCACGCAGAAAACTTTTACAAACTTTTTTTTTTTTTCCCTTCCATTATTGTAAAGAACCTGAAAGTAATCCTCCTCTGCAGTGCCTGTTTCAGCTTCATTTCTGTTTTAGTGAAGTATCTGCCTTCCTTACACTTTTTTTTTTTTCGATTTTAGGTATTCATATTACAATTACAAAACTGTTGATAGTATTCCTCCTGTTTCCTCTGCGCTAAACAACTCTTCAGGAAGTAAGTCTAAGCAAAGTAAAAATTTAAATTGGGGTTTGGCAGCATTGAACAGAAGATAATGCCTCAAAGGTATTCGTGTATGTATATGAAGTCTATGGGGTATGTTGGAAAATGAATGTGTTCATTGAACTTACTCACAAGCACTTTATGTGTCATTAAAAGTACAAAAGAGGTATACTGTTAGAGATAAAAGAGAGAGAAATTACTTCCACCCAACCTAATATATATATATATATATATATATATATATATATATATATATATATATATATATATATATATATATATATATATATATATATATATATATATATATATATATATATATATATATATATATATATATATATTGTGTGTGTGTGTATAATGTGCGTGTTTCAGCTCAAATATCTTCTAGAATTTTTCTCTAGTGCATGGGTAATTCAGTTGTCTGCATCTGCAACTTTTTTATATACCTAAATATTTTATAGAACCTTTTTAAAGTATTTTTTTTTGGCAACCAGAGAACATAAGACTTTGGTTATAACGAAAATTTACCAAAAACTGTTTTGTGTAATAATTGTTCTTGTTTTTGTACAAGTTTATTTTAACAATAAATTTCAAATTATCAAATTTGATGCAAACAAAAGATTTCTTTTAGCGTAAAAAAAATTTGTGTACTATCATTTTCAAATGGTTAATAGATTTATTAACTATATAGTAAAAATTGCTTTCTTTTTAAACACGGGTTGATTTCTTATTTGTAGCAGAACAAAATTATTGTGTTGTTTTCTCTAATCTTAAAATAATTTTTATATTTGTAATTAGAAAAAAAATTTGAAATTACCTTTAAAAGCTTTATTTAATGGGTAATCATTTTTAACGTAGGCCCCATGCAATACCTGTGAATGAAATTCTGGTTCATTTTTTTTTTTCTACAATGGGAAGACTATGTAAATAAATATAGCAAATTATATAGATATAATATTTGACACAACAAAATAAGCTTTTAATACCATATTAAAAGGGTCGTTCAAGCATTTTTATTTGCTTACTGTTAAACTGTAATAATTATACAACAAAAATATTAATATCACTTTAGATTATTATGTTGATAGGCTAAAACAAAATGTTAAAAAAAAATTTTTAATATACAAATGCAGGTTTATCACAATTATTATATATACTCTAATTCGCTTCTTCATTTTTATATTTCCCCCTCATTACTTTAGGTAAAGGAACAACACCAGGGCACGGGATTTGTCCAGGTATTTCACAAATACATTGACGTTCACAGCCCCAACCAAAGTTTGCTGGATTATCTTTTTTCTCTCTTTCTATCGCTTCCTCTCTTAATTTTTCATCCGATTTGCATATTACTTTCTTAATATGGTCATGAATCTCTTCACGTGACTTACTATCGCAGTCAACCAAAATATCTTCTTCATTTTCTGTAAATATTCGTATAAAAGGGGTAGGGGTCATATCTGTAAACGTGAGTACCTGAAAAAAAAAAAGGATATATCAGTGAACTAAACTTTCAAAAAGCATTTAAGTTGAGAAGTAGAAGAAGAAGAAGAAAAAAAACCCCGTAGTTTATAGTATTTGAATAAATATTTGTCGCTAAAGATTCACTAATGAAGTAGAGAACATTGCATTAGTGAATCCGAGTTGCCAAAGGATTTATTTAATTTATTTGGAGGTAAACATAAATGGGAAAATAATATAAACATGTGGAAATAAAATTGCTCTACCATTGTAAATTAATTTACACATATAAGCAGTTGTAATATAGAAAAAAAATGAATTTATTATTATAAATTAACTTGCTCACACAAGAATATTTATAATAGGAAAATAAACAATGATTTTAAGCAATTACAACAAATTCTTAACAGAGAATATATATATATAAATTACTATTGACACTATTAAATGCATTATAAGGTTATCTTAAAACCTTAAAAATATTTTAAAAACTTACTTGGACATTAGGATTTTTATACTGAAGTTGAGTTAGATGCCAGAATACAAACTCTTTTGTGCCTTTATGATTCTCTCCTTCCATATTATAATGCATACAGAATACCTGAAATTATTATATATATATATATATATATATATATATATATATATATATATATATATATATATATATATATATATATATATATATATATATATATATATATATATATATATATATATATATATATATATATATATATATATATTTCTTGAACATTTTCTGAATCTTTACATTTTTAGTATTCTTAGAAAAGTTTATTTATAACTCTTTTTTTTTTTTTTTTTTTTAATGTTCTTATCATAATGTTTAAATTATTTTAATTTACATTCTTTTTTCCAAGTCCTCTTATAATATTGTGAACTTAAAAATATGAAGACAGAGACGTTTTTTTTTTTTTTTTTTTTAAATCACTAAAACTAATCAACTGATTTATACAATGATTTTTATTATAAATCCTGGAAAATATAGATGTGATCAATGACCCCTATAATGGTTTTGTTAGGCAATTGAATAATAGTCACAGGTTTTGTTTTCATATCTAAGGAATGTTGACATGTTAGGGGCAATACAGCACAGAGCAGATGATATTTTTGGATTTGAAAATAAGAGGAAAGGTGATAGCTTAAAAGGGGGTGGATGCCCTTTGTAGAAGGGAGATTTCTTGTAGGGGTTATAAAAATTTTTTTTTTTCATCACCTACAATGTAAATGTAAAAAAATTTGTTTCATTAGATCATTATAGAGTTGACTGGGGTTTATAATAAAAATTAAGAAAAAAGTATGCAGTTTAGATGGATTGTTATGGTACAGTTTTCTTGTACTTTTAAAAGTCTATGATTAATTGTATATTGTAAAGTTTGTTCTTTAGACTGAATTCAGACTCTGAGTTTTTATATTCTATGGTTGATACTTCTGAGAAGCCTTTTCATATACAGGTAAATCGGTTTTGCATGCTAGTATTTTCACTGACCTTTTCAATAATTGTATTTTTACAGTCAAGTATATTTTTAAAAATAATTTAGCTTGTTAAACTGCAAGTTGCATGTAGAGTTAAGAACTCCAGTCATTTATTAGAATGAACTTTAAATTTAAATATAATAATTGGAGTCATTTGAAAAACTGGTAACTTTTTCTATTTGATTGACTCAGAACTGTGAATACAAACAATTTGACTAGAGGATATAGACCCCTACACACACACACACACATATATATATATATATATATATATATATATATATATATATATATATATATATATATATATATATATATATATATATATATATATATATATATATATATATATATATATTTCTTATTTGCTCTCTTTTCCTCTTATATCATCAATTATAGTTGTACATTTCACAAAATCTGAATTTTTATTTTAATTACATGAGATTTTCATAAAATAATTAAAATTTTTAGAATTCCTGATTGTTATGGACATTTAGTTGTAATTAAATATAAGCCAACATAAACGAACAAATATATATTAAAATCAAATTTAATCAGTATCAGAAATGTCAGATGAGAATAGGATATAACAGATGTGACAAAGATTTTTAAAAGACTTTGTGGTAATTATTTGTCAGTGGCCTGTTAACCATTTTTAACTGTTTTTCACCGAACACAGAAAATGCAATAAAAATAAGAATAAAACCAAAAATATCACCTGGAGAGGCCTATAACATCATTTATTCAACTAGCAAATATCAATACTTTTCACCAATAAAAAAATTTGTCTTCAACATGAACAAGACTCTGATCATGGCTTTCGTATGTGACAAAATAAAATATGTGGAAAGCCATGGTTGCCAAAACTGATAAATTCTAGTTGCCATAGTTTTCAATATTGCCAGAAGTTAAATTAATATATATCTTGGAAGCCATAAAGTACAAAAGAATATATATATATATATATATATATATATATATATATCAAAGCAATACATTTGTCTCAGATATTTTAATTTCTTATTTTTTTTTTTTTATATGCTGACATATCTGATGTTCGCAAGGTTAGGCCTATTTGCTGAGTTATGCGTACTTTTAACATTTAAGTCAAAATAGTTTGTTAGATTTTAAAAATTAACTGAAATTCTAAATCTAAAAAAATAATTTGATTTAACCTAACCTGGAGTTAAACCTGATAGCCAGGAAACAGGCCTAACCTCATGATTATATATATATATATATATATATATATATATATATATATATATATATATATATATATATATATATATATATATATATATATATATATATATATATATATATATTTAAAGTTCTGGCAAAACTGAAAATTATGGTATATAAAACTTATCAGTTTTGGTAACCATAGCTTTGCATGTATTATTATTTTGTCACATATGAAAGCCATGATCAGTCTTGTTCATGTTGAAAACGTATTTTATTGGTGAAAAGTGTAGATATTTGTGGTCTCTCCAGGTAATATTTTTGGTTTTATTCTTATTTTTATGGCATTTTCTCTATTCTGTGCAAAATGGTTAAAATCGGTTAACAGGTTACTCTGACAAAGATTTACTGACTTTGGTAATAACCATTAATTAAAAATATTGGTAATATGAAATATAAATTTAATAATTAATTTGCTTCACTTAATCAGATTATAATAATTGCCCTTTCAATTTGTATGGGAATTGTTATAGTAAAAAGATTTACAAAATGTATATATTCTAAATTGCTTTTACCAAAGTGCTCATGTTTATTTAGATCACGTAACCATTTCAGATTTGTTGTAAAGAATATTGAAGATAGAAATTTTAATCTATAAATCTTCCTACAGAGAGTGTAAATATAGCTTAATTAAATTCAAATGGGATATTTCTCTTGAAGAATCTTTAAAAGATTTTTACCATAGAAAACACTATTATAAAATTTCTTAATTATAATAG
>SEYY01000057.1:30314-47814 GCA_009176605.1 Armadillidium nasatum | reverse complement strand
AATAAAAAGACTTAAAAATTTTAAAAATTTTAATTAATTTTGATGTACATCTATTTATTTATTTTATTTATTTATTTATTATTATTATTATTATTTGTAGTAGTGTTAGTTGCAGTAATAGTAAACCAAGGAACAAAGTAGTCAATTTAAATGTCACTGTTGTCCCCTTTCATATTTCAACCATTTTCAAAGATATTATTTACAGTGTTCTAGACTTTTGTATGAAATTAAGTTTTTTTTTTTATGTTATTTTATATTAATTATATATTTCTTTTATTTTTATTTTATTTTATTTATTTATTTTTGTTTTTAGGCAGTTACTAGCCCTGTCATGATTAAAAAAAATGTCCTATTCAGATGCACTATATATATCATTCCTTTTATATATATATATATATATATATATATATATATATATATATATATATATATATATATATATATATATATATATATATATATATATATATATATATATATATATATATATATATATATATATATATATATATATATATAAAAGACGCATTTGAAAGGTGGAACAATTGAGACATAGTTATAGCTATATATACCGTTTCAACATATGTTGAAAGCAGTTTCCTGCAGCCTCTCTACAGGTTACACTATTCAACACTACAATTCCATTTTAATCAACAAAAAAAATGAAAGTATTTACAGTGCCATGAACCTTTTCATAGTCTTGTTTTATCATTTCATGTACGACACTAATACATTAGGGGTGCACCTTTAACTTTTTTGTAGTCCTCAATTCAGTAAGAGGTGGTATCCCAACCTGTGGATGATATATTCTCTAAGCAATTTTCTGGTAAGACGTTTTAAAGGCTGTGAAACATTATAAAAAATGGCAGCAGTTAATAGAGATGACTAGCCTGCCGCTTTCTATTCGGTACAGACCATGTGTAACAAAATATTTTAAAATGATAGATTGGAAATACAGACTGAAAGACACTTTAATTTAAACTCCCCTTTCACACTTTTGTATCACTTATCTCACAATACTTCTCAACAAGAAATACTATTTTGTCTTTACAAAACGACATTGCTAATATAAGCATAACGAAATGGACGCTCCTGAGATTGTCGCGATAACTTTGTCTTTTCCACGGCTACAGCCTGATGACGTAGAATACAGTTAACATTTGACGAATATTATGGCAGAAAATATGCATGAGCTTACGTTGTACCCTTCTTATCATTCAGGTTGCGTCCTTTATGAAGCACCTGATATATAATATATATATATATATATATATATATATATATATATATATATATATATATATATATATATATATATATATATATATATATATATATATATATATATATATATATATATATATATATATATATATATGTGCAAATAGTTTGTTGAAGTGTTTTAAGAGGAACAGGTGTTCCTCGTCATTTAGTTATTTTAAACCCCATTTTGTGTAAACATTCAAAATTTTCAATCATTTGCATACCTGCCTAGCATAAATTTATTTCATTTATATTTGCTCGTGTATATATATATATATGTGGTAGAGCACTTGTGATGTTATTTGGAAGTGGTTCTCAATTTCTTATGTTTTCTTAAAAAATAAGTTGTAATAATTTATGTAGTGATTTTTCAAATCCATATGTTTATTAGCATGTTAAATTTCTGGTTAGCATTTTGCCTTATTGTAGTTCTTAAATTAATTCTCTCCCATATATATATAGGACAGAGAGTATTAAATTTTTGTGTAGATGTTCTTAGTGTTGATTTAGAAATAATTATTTTTGTTTGCCTATATTACCTAACTGAATAGTGTTAAATAGTAATTATTTTCATATATGAAGAGGTAAAGATTTAATTATTAAGCTCTGTTTTTCATATATCTTAAGGTGAATAAATTTTAAATTTGATGATAATTTATTTTGGTGGTTCAGTGGTTTGGGCTTTTATTTTCTGTTTGATTTTTAATAATTTTATATTATAATAATATGATTGCAATTACATCAATGTTTTTTATTTAAGGTTGATAACCTGTTATTGACCTTTCTTATCTATATTTGAAGGAAACCTTCCTAGATGGTTTCTAAGATTCAAACCAGGGTTTTTCACACGAGTAAACAACGCCATCACTCATATACTTTACTAGCATTTGGGAAAGTGTGTTTGTGTGTTGATGTTTACGATCTTAGTAATGTGTCGTAAAGACAAGTATGTCAAGGGTATTGAAAGCTAGTGAAAAAAATATTATCATTGTCTATATTAATAGCTAGGTGGCATATAGTGTAAATTTTTTAATAAGATTCTTTTTCCTTATTTAAAAAAAAAAAAAAAAAAATTTAAATGGTGCGTATAGTCAACCAGTAGTTTGCGTGTTTTTTTTTTCTTTTTTAAGCAATTATTTTTAAATCATATAGACTGGACTATATTACTTAGACCAAGAAGAGGCAGAGGATAAAGCGAAAATTTTCAACAATACTCTTTTAATCCTTTTTTTATCTTATACAAAACATATATTTCTTAGGAACTTCATTAGTAAGACTTATAAAATTAATATTGCTGATGTTTCATGCAAGATTCCTGAAATATAAAATATTAGGATGGCGCTTACAAGGATTATTTTAAATGATTCCCTATGTTTGTTATATAACTAAAGGAGCATTATATAGGAATTATTATTATTATTATTATTATTATTATTATTATTATTATTATATTAATGTAGGTCATTATTCAGTTATTGATTATTTTTATATTGTAGCTTTTGATCTCAACTCATCCACTTCGCCAACGCCATTGATAGAAAACGAAAAAGAAAAACAATCTTCGAATACCAAACCCCCGCAGTCTAAGAGGTAATCTATTATATATATATATATATATATATATATATATATATATATATATATATATATATATATATATATATATATATATATATATATATATATATATATATATATATATATATATATATATATATATATATATATATATATATATATATATATATATATATATATACAATGAATGCAGTAAGGTCTCGGAAGCATGGGCGACCAGCGGTTGCTTAGATATTGAGAATTTGTCTAAAAAAGATCCGCAAATGTTGTACAAGGTTTCTGAACTAATCAGCTGAAGAGAGTGCTATCGAGGAAATTAATGCAATATAAAAGTATAATATCATAGTGGTACAGGGGAAGGAAGAGGTTATGAAGAGATGAAGTACCTTTGATAGTTTTTTTTAGAGACAATAATAAGCCAAGGACTTACAACTATAAAGAAAGAGTTGGTAGAAAAAGGACGAATAAGTTATTTATTAGGATGGAATTCCAATAAATAATAAAAAGAATGAGAGAGCTTACTGCTGAGAAGTTAATAGCCAACACCAGGAAAATATTATGAATCTTGATTGCAAGTGTAATGCGTAAGTTAGTTTTTCTTGATATTAAAAAAAAATGGAAATTTAAACTACAGTAACCATACTATTAGGGGTTTTGTTGTCAAGAATAAGGAGTGATGTTTGGATCCAAATTGTTTTAAGAACGTTATGACTCATAAAGACGGAACACTACGAGGAACGAAATATTTGTTCTGAGAATATTGGCAGAGAAATAATGAGATCGATCGAGGCTTTTGCTCTGATGACTTCGAAAAAGATTTTCTTCAAGAGTTAGACACGGAGACTTGAATGAATATTTTAAGAGTCGGGAACAGTGGGAAAGATTTGAGAGTAATTAATGGATATAGGAAGCAACCATTAAAGTGATGGAAATTGATTCATAATGTGAGTATATAGAAAGCAGTTTCTGACACATTTGGTGTGATATTACCAGATTTGTTCAATATCAATTTTGAGATTAATTCAATGAAAATCTGCGATTTGGAAGAAGGAATAAGAAATAAGTGGGCGAAATATTAATAACATTAGATATGTTGGTGATATTGTGTTTGTGGTCAATTCTGAAGGTAACTTTAGCGTTTGCCAGTTGTGCAAGCAGAGTCAAAAGGCTTTAATTAAATGCATTATGTATAGAACATTGTTGTATGGATATGATGCAAGTAGTTTAAAGAGAGGCAAATTAAAGAAGAATACATGCAGCTGAAATATGGTGTTAAAGCAGATATTCTAAAAAATTATCATTTTAAAGAAAAAAAAATTAATTATATCTAAACCGTTGCTGTTTGTGTAACCCATTATGAGGAAGTAATAATTAGCAAGTGTATTTGGATCTCTCAAATTGGCGCTATTACATGGCCTTTATATAATAAAACCTCTTCCGCGTTCATTTTTGATGGGTCATAGAACAATTGCCAGTCACCTGGATAATGATCGAAGTTCAGGGATGCCAATAGGCTATCAATATTATTGCAAGCAATCAAACCCAACCGATAATAATGGAATAGTATTCTTTTGGTAATTACAGAACAAAGGGTTGTTCAACACTAGCTACTAGAAGATGTTACTGTTTAGTCGGTAACTAAGCAATTCTGTTTTGCTTCTGGATAAATCGGTTCACTACCAAGATGATTTTATTTTTGTGTTATAAGATGTAGTTTAGCTGAAAATAATGAGAGATACCGATTTGAGATAATGCAAGAATTTCGGAATCTTGAGTGTCAATTTCAACCTCTGTGGCAAGGGAAAATAATTTATGAATGACGTGAATAGTCAACTCATTTCAGTTTGTCTAACTGAGTAAATATTTGGATACTGTACAGGTACTTTTTTTCACTTTACAATACTTTTTCCACCGCATATGTTAGTTGTTAAAAGCATAAATTTTCTTTTGCTTAGCCATTGGTTTGCGCACATATTTCAACATATGTGCAAGGCTCGGCTTTTCTCCTGACCACCAATTTGACGGCCAAAATAAAGCTGGTTAAAAAGCTTCTTTAATGAGATGGGTTATTGACCCTTTTGGAATAAAGACGTTACTTTGCTTCATAAATATCACATAAATAAAAGTTATCAGACTTATTTAAATACGAATGAGTCATTTTGCATCCTGACTCAAAAACACATTCAATACTTCTAAGTGAGAACGCACGGGCATCAAGACTATTACGCTGTTTATGTATTCCAACTTGTTTAAAAGAGTCCGCTCGACTTGTACTAACGTTGCAAAATATTATTCTTATCAAATCTTATTTGTGGACTTGTTTATTAACAAAATATTTTATTTATTAAAATCAGAGGTGGGCATAAGCGCAAATGAGAGCGCAAAAGAGCAATTTGGCGCTTTAGGTAAAAAATTTGCGCTTTTTCCTTTGCGCTAAATTTCGAAAATCTGCGCTTTTGCATTTTTGCGTTAAACCACTTTTTTAAGAGCGCAAAGGCGCAAATTTGAGCTTTCCTCAAGTTTTTTGAAAATAGCGCTTTGTCATTTTTCTTTAAAAAACAATTTTGGGCTTATATTTCAGTTTCTTATTTAATCATCAAAATTTTATTACTTTTATACGGCACAAGGTAATTAAAAGTTAAAACTTAAACTAGGGATGCCAATATACAAAAAAATATCGATATGTCGATAATTGATATTTTAAAAAATTTCGAATTGCCCTCGATACTATCGATTTAAAAAAAAAAATATCGATATATATATATATATATATATATATATATATATATATATATATATATATATATATATATATATATATATATATATATATATATATATATATATATATATATATATATATATATATATATATATATATATATATTATTTTTTTTAAAGTAAACACTAATCATGGCCCTGAATTAGCAGTGGAGGTGATTTTACAGAGGGAATAAAACTTCGAATAAAGTAGAAAATCTTCATATATAAACTTAAACATTTCTAATTTCAGATTAAATTAAAATTTAATTAAAGATTTAACCTTAACATCAAAACTAGTATTGTCCTGTAATATATAGGATACTTTTCATTACTTTTTTTAAGTATCTAATTTGAAAAGTAAAATACGCAATAAGTATATTTTATGAAAATTGTTTTTCCCCTATAATATGCCTATGGACCTCTACTTCTTCTCTTATATGATCTGACCTCCTTCTATCCTCCTCCTGAGTCAGACAAAATGTCCCCATCATGCAATTTGGACGCGCCTGAAAAGTACACACATTTTGCTTAAATTTTATTTTATAAAAAAAGAAAACTGCTGAAAATATTTAGAATTAAAAAAAAAAAAAATATCGTTGATTCGATACTAAGGATAAAATATCAATATATCGACTGAAAAATATCATCAATATTTTTTCGATACTATTGAAAAAAATATCAATATCGATATATATCCATCAACAATTTGGCATTGAGCATAAGGTCAGTAAAATTCAATATGAAATAACGTAATACTGAAAAAAATGTATATCTCCAAATTAATAAGGAAACTACTAAATTATAAAATTTTATCTTCAGGTTGTCTGCATTACAACAGATAACGGTGCAAATTTCTGTGCAGCCTTTCGGGTGGATGTTCATGCAGAAACGGGTGACGAAGAAGAAGAAGAGCAGGTACCGATTCCAGAGATAGTGGTTACTCCTGAAGAGATGGAGCAAATTGGTGACCCAGAGGTTCTGCTGACAAATCCTTTTCAGCTAGAAAATCTATTTGAAGAACATGATGCCCTTAGCCTATTTAAACATCACCGTTGCATTTCCCTGACATTAAACATCTTGGCTACTAGGGATGTTTCGAAAGTTCTTCGCTGGTCCTCTGGTGCCAAGGATCCATTTAATAAGACACTTGCCAAAGCACAGGCATTGTGGAAATGGCCAAAATAGGAAAACTACAACTGCTGCGAGAATCAAGAAGGAGTTGGGAACAAAGCTTAAAACACCAAGTATTACTCGCTGGAACTCCCTATTCGATTCTATGAAAGACCTGCTTAAGAACCTTGATGGTAGCATGACACAAATCAACAACATTTGTATGGAACAAAAGACTTGTCTTCCAGTATTTAATAAAACTGATAAAGAGGTAATAGCTGAGTACATCGAAATAATGACGCCTACTGCTGTTAGGCTGGATATGTTGCAGGATGAGAAGAATGCGTACGCGTGAGTTCTATTGCCAAACCTCTTTCTCCTCAAGTACAATCTCGTGGAAATGCAACGAGAGATGCAAAAATTTAACTATGCCAAAAACTTAGTCAACTACTTGCTAAAGCAACCAAAGCCATACAAAGGGAATGAAAAGGGCCTTGAATCGATGTTCAGCAATATCTTTGATGAATTTGATTTGCTTATGACATCAGCTCAGCACCTTCACTTTAAACTCGGAGTGGTACGTAGCTGTCAAGATGATTATATTGGAGGAAATAAAGTGTAATATTGCATCGAATTTTACTCCTCCACATCAAGGCATCAAGGCACTGAAGGTGATGGGACTGAGTCTGAAATGGACCCATTTAAGATGAGTTATTTTTATAGTTTGGAACAAACTTTAAGCATCTTTTGTATATATATATATATATATATATATATATATATATATATATATATATATATATATATATATATATATATATATATATATATATATATATATATATATATATATATATATATATATATATATATATATATATATTTATACATATATATATTCACAATACACTGACATAATGTTCAAATGAAACTTAAAAAGATTTTAAGTTCTTGATACCATTTCTAAATATTTCAGAAACTGAAGGCCCCATATATCCAGCTGTCACCTCTGGAGGAGAAGTTAGGACAAACCTTGGATAGCTGGGCTGCAGTAAATGTTCACCACAGTACCCCTCTCACTAGGAACCTGTTTCCGAGTGAATACCAGGAGGTCTGGGTGGACTTGTTTATTAAGTATAATACCCCATTAGCCAACTCAGCGGACGTAGAGAGGTTGTTTATTCAAGGCTCTGACATTCTAAGACCAAAGAGGGCAGCCATGGCATCCAGCAATTTTGAAAAATTTGTCTTTTTTCATGAAAGGGAATATGACCCTGTTCAGAATATAAGAGGAGAGCTACGAGGAGGAAGAGATCATAGATAATTGAATAAATAAGATTAAAATCTTTCTCATTTTTTGTTATATATTTGTATCTTTCAAATAAAATATAAAAATAATTCATCTTTACATATTTGCGCTTTTCTTTTTTTTTTCTTTTTTTTTTTTTTTTTTTTTGCTCCTAAATAGGTGCTTTAAAAAATTTTTTGATTTGCGGACTTGTGCGCTTTTGCATTTGCGGACTACATTTTTGAAAAAAATGTGCGCTTTTGCGCTTGCGCACTAAGTTTTTCAAATTTCCGCTTTTCCGTTTGCGCTCTAAAGTTTAAAATTTACGCTTCCACCTCTGATTAAAATATACCATATCTTATTTATACTATAAACTTCTCTAGTTTTACAATTTGGTCATTTGATAAATTTTTATTTTTATTTTTTAAGATGTTGGAAATGATTTTTTTTCTTCTTTTTCAAAAATTATTTTTATGTATAAAATTGTAATTATATTTTTAAACTATGAATACTATGTAAGTAAAAAAATTTTATTTGAAAATGTTCAACTGGGAAAATAAATGTTTTCAGGGGTCCGCCACCTTTAACTCTGAAAGATATTAAGCGATCTGTAAGTAAAGATGAGAGTGAAGAGTCACCTGTGCGTATTGAGACGCCCTGTAAGAGAACACTGTATGCAGAAACTCGAGACAAGCAAACTTCTTTTCAGAGTGAGACATCTATATTATCTGGACTTTCTCACCAGTCCGTGTAAGTGTTTTTTATATTCTCATAGTATATATATATATATATATATATATATATATATATATATATATATATATATATATATATATATATATATATATATATATATATATATATATATATATATATATATATATATAATATATATATATATATATAACCACTCAGGTGTTTGAGTGCTCTGCCAGCAAACCCAACTCTGTTATCTCCTACTGTCTCTATCCTTAATTTTCAGCCAAAAGCGGATGTTGCGCATATGTGCGCAACGATGTTGTTTGTTCACGTGTTTCTAATTTGGAGTCTTATGAATTCTGTACTGTATGACTTAAGTTCTATTGCAATTCTACATTTGAATTTATTTGTTCTGTCTATTTATCACCTAATTCTACTTACAATGAAAAATTCTTCGACTAAGTTGAACTCCAAAATAGAACATATTCTTTCTTCTTCTTTCTCTGTAATCATCATCTTAGGTGATTTCAATGTTCACCATCCCCAATGGCTTTCATCTATTTCTCATAATTCAGCTGGTGAAATTCGATTACCATTTTCTATTGAAATCAACTTTGAAGCAGTTTATGCAACTCCCTACTCATATCCCTGAGCGTCTCGGTGATGAACCCAACATACTTGATCTTTTCTTAACCTACTACCCTTCCCCATATACTATTAAATTTTTCCCCCTCAGGGTTCATCCGATCATCTTATCTCGCATCTTGTTCTGTCTCTTCAAGTCTTCTGCAAGAATGGCCCCCTCCTTTGGCGAGGAAACTTTTGTGACACTTTGGTGCTGCTAAATGGTCTGACTTGCAGTTGTACTACTCTGATTTTCCATGGAATGATTATACTGTTTCCGTGGGAAGGGTCCCTCGGAGTGAACAAAGAACATAACGGAGATGATTTTCTCTGGCAGAGAGGCGTACATTAGATATTCTTTCACTTCAACTATGCCTAACAAACCTTGGTTTAACTCTGCTTGTTCTCGTGCTATCCGCCGCAGGGATTCTGCCTTCAGGGATTACCGTAGTCTTCAAACTCCAGAAACTCATACAACTTATATTTTATCCCGAATTGTGCAAAATCTATTCTCCGTATCACCATAAACTCATTTCTTCTTTGTAAATGCAATAATCTTTTTGGTTCTTCCTCACTCATTTTCTGGAATTTTGACAAAAAAAAAACATGTCGGCTCTAACTTTGCTTCTTCCTCTTTCTCTCCTCTTGTATTTTCTTACGGCACAACTGCCGTTTTACCTTCTACTAAAGCTGAACTCTTCGCTTAAACTTTTGTCTCTAATTCAATCTTAGACGATTCCGGATCTATAGCTCCCCCTTTAAACTCCCTCCAACTCATTTATGCCTAATGTTATTATTTCCTCTAAATATGTAATTTCTACTCTTTCTGTGCTTAACATTAAGAAGGCGTACGGCCATGAGGGTATCCCTCCTGTGGTTCTTTAAACTTTTCGACCTTCCCGTCTTGCTAGAAACGTTCGCTCATTCAATCTGTGCCGAAGAAGGAGAACTTTTCTCAACCCTCTAACTATCGTTCTATTCCTTTAACCACCGTTCTTTCTAAAGTTTTCGAACTTATCAGGAAGATTTGGAAACATCTCAATTCTAATTTTATTTCTGATCGCCAGTATGGTTTTATAAAGAACTTTCTATTGGTGATCTTCTTTCCCTTCTTTCTGACCCTTGGTCCTACACTCTTCGGCATTTCGGTGAATCTTTCGCTGTGGCGCTAGACATATCGATAAAATTTGATAAAGTCTGGCACAAAGCTTTGATTTCCAAACTTCCCTCTTTCGGAATCTATCCCTCTCTGTGGCATTCTTTCTGATTTCCTTTCCGGTCGTTCTATAGCAGCTGTTGTAGATGGCCACTGTTCTTCCTTTAAATATATTAATATTGGTATTTCTCAGGGATCTGTCTTATCTCCAACTCTTTTTCTGTTTTTTATTAATGACCTCTCTATTACTTCACCACCTATCCACTCCTATGTTGACCACTCCACCCTTCATTACTCCCTTCATTTTGAAAGACGCGCCCATCCGAACAATAGTTAATTGATGCAAGGAAGGTGGCCTTGGAGCAACTAACCTCTGATCTTTCTCATTTTTCAAATTGGGGCAGAGAAAACATGGTCCTTTTCAATGCCTCGAAAACTCAATTTCTCCATCTCTGTTCTCGACATAATCTTCCACACATCTATGACATCTTCGAAAACACACAACTCAAACCTTCATCTCTCCTTAATATTCTCGGTTTATCATTTTCTCATGATCTTGGAAAGATCATAATTTTATTACTTCTCTTTCTAAACAGGATTATTATAGGTTGGGTGTTTTGAGGCTCCTTCAGAATTTTTTCACGCCACCCCAGTTGCTTGTTTTTTTTATAGGGGTGGTGTTCGCTCCTGTATTTTGTATGCCTCGCACATCTGGGAGGGTTCCACTTATACAGCTGTCCTTGAAAAGATGGAGTCTAGGGCTTTTCGTCTCATCAACTCCTTCGCTCTCACTAACTCTCTGTAGTCTTTTTCTGCCCGTCGAATTGTTGCGTCTCTTTCTTTATATTATCGCTATTACAACGGATACTACCCTTCAGAACTCTACTGGGCATACCTTTCTACATAGTTTCATCCTTTCTCTGTCCAACTCTCTGACACCAGACTTAACCGCTATGCTCAATCTTTCAAATACTCTACTGGTAAAGTCTGGAACACATTACCTTTATCTATTTTTAGAACTTCCTTTGACTTGCACAGCTTCAAACGCCGTGTATCGAGGCATGTCGGCCATTAAGGACCAGATCCCCGATAGTTCTCCAACTTAAATGGAAATTGGTAAGCCTCTGGCCTTTGCCCACCAGAGGGATATATATATATATATATATATATATATATATATATATATATATATATATATATATATATATATATATATATATATATATAATATATATAATATATATATATATATATATATATATATATATATATATATATTAAAACAATGAATAAAAATAATTGAATTTTATATCAGAATTGTTTCATTATTTTTACTCAGAGAAAATATATGCTCTTTGTTCATGTCAGAAACCCTCACACGGAGCTCATAATATATTATTTGTTCAACATTTTTAACAACAGAGGTCAGTCATTCATTGATTTATCACAAGCCGATAGACCAAGTTCATTGTTTATTCAGAAATAATTTTAACACTTTTTGCAACAAAACATTCAGTTAGAATTAGAAATGTGCACTCGGAAATGTTTGTGAACTTTGCATCCTTGAATCTCATGAACCTCGCTGCATCTCGTACATGCATATTTACAGGCATCCCAATAAGGATTATTATTTATTTATAATTTAAAAAAAATTCACGCATCTAACAGGCCCTTCCCAATTTTATCAAGAGAATGAACTTCTCTATATAATTTCTCTTTGAGAATCGTTCTCGGGACCCTCGTCACACAAATTCTATTTGTTTTAGCATTTGTACGTGCAAGTGAGGCATAAATTAAAACTTTTTGAAGAACTGCAAAGACACAATTATGCAGTTTGAATTCAAGAAATGTCTAGAGTAGACACCAACGTTATTCACAATCTGATCTTAGGAGTGAAATCCATTTTTACCCGAATAGCTTTGTTAATAGGTACAAACATAAGGTTTTGAGGAAACAGGTGTCATTTATCAACATGAGTTGCATCTTCTTTGGTGTTATGTAGCTTCACAAAGAGCAATTGTGTCGATCATCTTCAGATCCTATTTTTAAAGTTTTTTTAAAGTTCTTATTATGAAGAATATAACAGCTGAACTTTGTCTCCATCATACAAGATCTTGGGCCCAACGTTGTCCTGGTTTGACAGATTTTATCTTTTATCTTTTATTGACTTAAATTCATTATGCATGAAAAGTAATTTGATCTTTATCTAATTTCTCTGTTGACAGATCGAGCATTGAATCTTTATTGGAATCTCGTCAACTAGACCCTGTAGACATTCTTCTTAATTTGGGTTTTGGATCCACTGAAGAAGAAGAAGGAATCTCAAGAATTCCCCCACGATTTTTGAAACCCTCAAAGGATATATATATATATATAATATATATATATATATATATATATATATATATATATATATATATATATATATATATATATATATATATATATATATATATATATATATATATATATATATATATATATATATATATATATATATATATGAAATTTTTATTCCTTTGGAATGTTCAGTGTATTTAGCACACAATACAATGATCTAGACTAGATAATTTATCGATTTCACTGATACACTTTTAAGCAAATATAAGATCATTCTTTTTGAACTTTTTAATATTAAATATTTTTATTGAATGTAGTTTCTTCTTTATTTTTCTTGTAGGTTCCTGGGAATGATATAAGCGTGTTTTTAAGGCAAGAGGACAATATATCAGATCTTGTTGATTCGTCAGATTGGGCAGTACCAAATTTAAGTTCTCAAGGTGGGTGGTGGGCTTCTAGTCCTCATCTTGCTGGGACTTTGTCCCCTCGCGGTTTAACTTGTCCTCCCCGCCCTCATAGATTTCGCAGGTCTAGTGGCTCAGCCGTTAGTGTAGGTTCAACAGGAGGACGTTTTAGCCCTCGAAGTCCTACTCGGAGTCCTCCGCCTCCGTTATGGATGTATTCTCCTCTTATAGTTCAGTCCTTGCCCGCTCATGAGAGGAGGAGACTCTCATTTTCCTCGCAATCTTTAAGGACTGGATCCATGTGTCTATCGCCTGACCAGATATATCATAGACGAACACATCACCAACACGGAAGCCGAAGGGAAGAACATTTGCGGCCTCATTTTCAGCGATATCTTACTGTTAGCAGCGCAATCAGTCCGCAGTCAGAGTGACTATGGGAGTAGATATGAAACCTTTTATTACATGCTATTGAAAGGGAACATATTTGTGATATGTAGTTATAATTTTGGAAGGAACGTAGTATGGCTTTAAATATATATATATATATATATATATATATATATATATATATATATATATATATATATATATATATATATATATATATATATATATATATATATATATATATATATATATATATATATATATATATATATATATATATATATATATTTCAGTAAAATATGGCAATAATATTTTAGCATTGTGCCATAAAAATACCATTATATGTATTCTATTAGATCTAAGCTACAACAAAATACTCAAAAGCATAACGTATGTTCAAGAATTGGCTTACAAATCACCTATACTTTCTTGACAATAAGCCTTTGTTTGTCTAAAATATAATTTCAGTGTATTGCTTATACATACTTTTATACTTTTGCAATTTTTATCAATTTCATATTAATTCCTTTTTTCCATCTGATATTTGTTGTTTTATGGACCTATTTAGGTTAGTATTTAAAGTCTTTGTAGAGGACTACAAACTCACGATTTGTAAAGTTTGTTTTGATTTGGATGCTCTTTCTCTCTCTCTCTTTCAAAATTTTTTATTTAACCTGATAAAACGCTATTAAAATCATTATCATCATCAATAGTAGTAGTAGGAGTCATACTAATAGTAGAGCAGTAAGATTGGAATAAATGAATGGTATTAAAAGATTATTAAATAGATATTAATTTTGGAGGCAATTAGAAAAATTAAAGAGAAAAAGATATGGAAATAAATTAGTAAAAGAGGAAGAGGAGCGAAGAATAAAAATAGCTTAAAAGAGGAATGAGGTCAAGAAATTAAAGACGGAAAATGTTTTTAGTTAGAAACGTTTGATTTAAAGGAGAAAATTACTTCCTACTTCAATGGACTCTCTTATCTTTTATTTAATTAATACTATTTTACATGTCCATATTTTATCTGTAACAACTGATAATGTCCCTTCTGGTAAATTTTTTTTTTTTTTTTTTTCAAGTAAATTTTCCAGACATTTTTTTTGTTTGTGTGTATGTGTGTATGTGTGCGTGTGTGTTTTTTTTTTGTTTTCTTTTTCCATTTCAAGTTTTAATTATATATTTACTGTTCAAAAAGTCTCGTTCAATAATATTTAGTGTTTTATATAATATTTTTTTCAAGAGTATTTTTCAAAAACTTTTGTCTAAAATAGAAATATAATATAGGTTCAACAGTTGAAAGTTTTTCAGTTTTTAATGTCACTAATAGTGCAGATGCACTATTCTAAATAGCAGTTTTGATGTTGATTCTGTATGTCTTTAAAAAAAAATTTCTATTAAAAATCATTTTGTAAATTGACATTTTTAAAATTTCATTTACGTACGAAATTTTAAGATATTTATAATAATAACCTTTGATGCTAACTTCAATATTTATTTAAAAAAGAGATTTGTTACATAAATAGAACAAAATTAAATCTTTCACTATTTACATAGTGAAAGTAGTATTTGTAACACTAATTATTTAGTAGCTAACACTGCTAATTTAGTAGTAACATGTTTGATCTCAAACTTATATATATATATATATATATATATATATATATATATATATATATATATATATATATATATATATATATATATATATAATATATATATATTATATATATATATATATATATATATATATATATATATATATATATATATATATATATATATATATATATATATATAATAAAAATAAAGTAATAAACTAAAATTTAAATCGCAAAGTGAAATATGAACTTGAACAAGTTGAACTTACTTATAAGCAATCAAAAAAATTTTTTTTTTTTTTTTTTTTTATTTTTTTATTTTTTGTCATAAATGTGTTTGCATTATCATATAATATGCAGCAGTATTCTAACATAGATTCCATTACATAACTAACCCTTGACAGATAGCTTCCAAAGATTTTATGATATTGTGGTAGGTACATTTTTGTTCATCACCATTACTAACTAGCCCAAGGCGTTTAGGAAAGAAATGTGTGTGTGTTTGTTTGAAATGTCGCGTAAAAGAATGCGCCAATCTAAATATTTAAAAGCCCCAATTAGATTCTCATTTTTAAAAGGAGACCTGTTATTTCCTTGAGAACAAACGCATTTGAAGACCTATTAAGCTTGTAGTCCATGGGTTATGAGGGTTTCATCAATAGTTTGCAGACCAACCCCCTCCCCCTTCATTTTTTTTCTTTTTGCAGTATCATACTTAATTTTTTTTTTCTTTTTCTGAGAGTTGCTGAAGCCATCTTGAATTTTCTTTAATCTTTCCTTCGCAAACACTTTTAAGCCAAGTTGCGAATAAACTAAAGACCGAACGAAGGTTCTTAGCTTCAGGAAGATACTAAGACCTGATGACCATACTCTTATAGTATTACGGAATTTGCACTTCCCAAAACGCAGACAAGCTCCTTATATGCCCATCAATATAATTATTTTAAGGTCTCCACAAAGATCCCATTGCCGATCATTTTCGAATTTCTGTAAGAAAGATTTCCATGTTATAGTAAGATTCTTTTAAGCTCCCAGCAGTACAGGTCTTAGAGCTGAATCCAAGTTGAGATAAACAACCTTACCTAGTTTGTCCTTTTGAAAACTTTAAATACTGATAGTACAAAAAAAAAAAAATTCGATCAGTTAGGTGATCTTTAGCATCCCAAATATCACTGGCACTTCAGAAGGCATTGAAACCCACCCACCCCTTTTTTTTCCAATTGTCATTCGCCTAAACTACTTTGACTTGGATACTGTACAAATTGGATGAGGTGCTCTTGATTTGCCTTGGTCACCCTAGTTGACAATCAAAATATTGCCAGTATTTCTTTTTTGAGATCTTTATTAATATTTTACAGTTATGATTCACTTAAGATATGACAGGCAACAAAGAATGTGTGTTGCTTATTCATTCTCTAGTCATTTTGATAATTTAGTTTTATTTATTTAATTAGTATTAAAATTTGTTAATTACTATTTATTTATTAATAATTATTTAAAACTATCTCTGCAAAGAAATGAATATGTCAGTGAAAGGCTTGTCACATACAATTTCTAACTAGGTTAAGGTTAAAAACAAAAAAGTTGTCTGAAATTAACTAGTCAAGTCAATAACCCCCCTTCCCCCACATCCCTTCCTTCCCCCCGCATTTCCTCCCCCATCGGCTCATAAAAAATACTTTAAAATTTAATGTAATACTTTTTATTTATGTAGAAAGTACCATATCTGTCTGGTATGTACGAGTATGATTTGTCCTCAGTCCTCCACATCTACAAGGTACTCGACCATATATATAATATAATATTATATATATATATATATATATATATATATATATATATATATATATATATATATATATATATATATATATATATATATATATATATAAGATTTGAACCATTCTTAAACTTCAAAACTTTATAAACATTATTGTTATTGTCTGTTTTTGTTACTGGACATTTTTATATATATATATATATATATATATATATATATATATATATATATATATATATATATATATATATATATATATATATATATATATATATATATATATATATATATATATATATATATATATATATAATTATTGTAATTATAAATAGTTATGTATTTTAATAAATAAATTTATTATAAATATAAATAAATATTTTGAATAAAAAAATAAATATATATATATATAATATATATATATATATATATATATATATATATATATATATATATATATATTATATATATATATATATATATATATATATATATATATATATATAT
>SEYY01000057.1:22500-25214 GCA_009176605.1 Armadillidium nasatum | reverse complement strand
GATTCCATTACATAACTAACCCTTGACAGATAGCTTCCAAAGATTTTATGATATTGTGGTAGGTACATTTTTGTTCATCACCATTACTAACTAGCCCAAGGCGTTTAGGAAAGAAATGTGTGTGTGTTTGTTTGAAATGTCGCGTAAAAGAACGCCAATCTAAATATTTAAAAGCCCCAATTAGATTCTCATTTTTAAAAGGAGACCTGTTATTTCCTTGAGAACAAACGCATTTGAAGACCTATTAAGCTTGTAGTCCATGGGTTATGAGGGTTTCATCAATAGTTTGCAGACCAACCCCCTCCCCCTTCATTTTTTTTCTTTTTGCAGTATCATACTTAATTTTTTTTTTCTTTTTCTGCGAGTTGCTGAAGCCATCTTGAATTTTCTTTAATCTTTCCTTCGCAAACACTTTTAAGCCAAGTTGCGAATAAACTAAAGACCGAACGAAGGTTCTCTGCTTCAGGAAGATACGAAGACCTGATGACCTTACTCTTATAGCATTACGGAATTTGCACTTCCCAAAACGCAGACAAGCTCCTTATATGCCCATCAATATAATTATTTTAAAGGTCTCCACAAAGATCCCATTGCCGATCATTTTCGAATTTCTGTAAGAAAGATTTCCATGTTATAGTAAGATTCTTTTAAGCTCCCAGCAGTACAGGTTTTAGAGCTGAATCCAAGTTGAGATAAACAACCTTACCTAGTTTGTCCTTTTGAAAACTTTAAATACTGATAGTACAAAAAAAAAAAAATTCGATCAGTTAGGTGATCTTTAGCATCCCAAATATCACTGGCACTTCAGAAGGCATTGAAACCCACCCACCCCTTTTTTTTCCAATTGTCATTCGCCTAAACTACTTTGACTTGGATACTGTACAAATTGGATGAGGTGCCCTTGATTTGCCTTGGTCACCCTAGTTGACAATCAAAATATTGCCAGTATTTCTTTTTTGAGATCTTTATTAATATTTTACAGTTATGATTCACTTAAGATATGGCAGGCAACAAAGAAAATGTGTTGCTTATTCATTCTCTAGTCACTTTGATAATTTAGTTTTATTTATTTAATTAGTATTAAAATTTGTTAATTACTATTTATTTATTAATAATTATTTAAAACTATCTCTGCAAAGAAATGAATATGTCAGTGAAAGGCTTGTCACATACAATTTCTAACTAGGTTAAGGTTAAAAACAAAAAAGTTGTCTGAAATTAACTAGTCAAGTCAATAACCCCCCTTCCCCCACATCCCTTCCTTCCCCCCGCATTTCCTCCCCCATCGGCTCATAAAAAATACTTTAAAATTTAATGTAATACTTTTTATTTATGTAGAAAGTACCATATCTGTCTGGTATGTACGAGTATGATTTGTCCTCAGTCCTCCATCTACAAGGTACTCGACCATATATATATATAATATATATATATATATATATATATATATTATATATATATATATATATATATATATATATATATATTATAATATAAGATTGAACCATTTTAACTTCAAAACTTTATAAAACATTATTGTTATTGTCTGTTTTTGTTACTGACATTTTATTTATATTATTATATATATATATATATATATATATATATATATATATATATATATATATATATATATATTATATATTATATATATATATATATATATATATATATATATTATAATATTATTGTAATTTATTATAATGTATATATATAAATATATTATATTTAATAATATAATATAATAAATATATATATAATATATATATATATATATATATTATATATATATATATATATATATATATATATATATATATATATATATATATATATATATATATATATATATATATATATATATATATATATATATAGACCCATATTTGGTGCCTCTACCTCAATCTCCACCCCGACCCACCACCTTCCTTTATAACTTCATAACATAATGAAAATTGGTGCTTTTCAAGGGAAAAATTGCGCGTCTTTAGAATATTTTGATCATGCTCAAATAATTAAAAAGTGGCAAACTAATTTTCCGCTAAAAATTTCGTAATATTTTATGTACAAATTTTAAACAAATATAATACTTGAAAGGATTGCTTTTGCAAATTATTTATAAAAACTTGGAAATATTTTAAAAGATCAAATTTATTCGTAAATTCTTATACCTCTTTCATGGTCTCTGAATCGACATTTCGACCTTCTTAAAATCTACCTCCCTTGGGGCAAATGCCCAGTTTGTCCGTGCAATAAATCCATTATATATATATATATATATATATATATATATATATATATATATATATATATATATATATATATATATATATATATATATATATATATATATATATATATATATATATATATATATATATATATATATATTATATTACTATGGCCCTGGAGCAACTAACCTCTGATCTATCTCTCATTTCAAATTGGGGCAAAGAGAAACATGGTCGTTTTCAATGCCTCAAAAACTCAATTCTTCATCTCTCTACTCGACACAATCTTCCACACAACTACGATATCTTCTTCGAAAACACGCAACTCAACCTTCATCTCTCCTTAATATTCTAGGTGTTTTTTTCTCGTGATCTTTCTTGGAAAGATCACATTACCTCTCTTTCTAAACAAGCTTCTAAGAGGTTGGGTGTTCTGAGGCGCCTTCAGTATTTCTTTCACACCACCCCAGTTGCTTGCTCTAT
>SEYY01000057.1:0-17500 GCA_009176605.1 Armadillidium nasatum | reverse complement strand
TATATATATATATATATATATATATATATATATATATATATATATATATATATATATATATATATATATATATATATATATATATATATATATATATATATATATATATATATATATAGTTGTTGAATTAATGCATTGGATACATAAAATAGGTTGCTTTTTATGTAACTTTATTTGCTGTAGTTTTGTTATATGCCAAAGGATCCCCATTATTATTATTATTATTATTATTATTATTATTATTATTATTATTATTATTATTATTATTTATTGTTATTTTTGTACTTTTTACTCTTCAGTTTTATATCATTCCTAATAATTTAATGCTTTTTTATTTTTAACAAAAAAATTTTTTTTTTAAATATTTAATTTTTTTGTATGTGTATATATATCTTATATGTTGTTTATATTTTTGATTTTATTGTATCTTTGTAAGTTATTATTATTATTATTATTATTATTATTATTATTATTATTATTATTATTATTATTATTATTATTGTGCAGCCAATGTATTTAATGTATTTTATAGCTTCATATAAATACAGGTGTTATTTGCAGTAAAAAATTTTAATTGCCTCTATTTATTATTATTATTATTATTATTATTATTATTATTATTATTATTATTATTTAAAAAGAATTTTTATTCCCTTTTTACTTAAGATTATTTTTTCAAGTTGGTTCTTACTTGAAAGGAGTCGAAGGGTAAGAAATGAAATTTAAATTCAGTCATAATTTTTGTGGTGTATTTATCTTACATTATTTTATTTTATTTTATTTTTTATTTTTTTTATTTTTTAAAATATTATTAAATGTTGTTAATAATACTAAATTTAAAATGATTATCAACAAAATATTTAAATCAAATTATAAATACCCCTAAATAAAAATATGTGGTGGTTATTATATGGTTTTTGATTTATGATTTAATTATAAATCATACAATTAAATAAATTTTGATTAAAATATATAAATATATTGGTAAATATTTTGTTGATTTTGATTGATTGTAGTTTATTTATTTTTTTATTTTTTATTAATCTTAAGTTATTAGAAGTTAGTTTTCTTAAATTTTCTTTTTTATTTTGTAGTTGTTTTATCATATTTTTATTTTTTATTATTTAACTGAGTTTGGTAGTTAAACTTTTTAAATGTCTACCTTAAATACGTACATGTAGTGGCTATCCTAATACCACTTTAATTGATGTTTGCTTATATAGAGTTAATTTGTTTTTATTCATAATATTTAACTTTTAAATTGTCAAAATTTTGTGTCCGAATGTTCATTCTTCTTATTATCTATTTCAGTACTTCGGCGTAACTCTCTCAAATCTTGTTCACCGTTGTTCACAAATCTTATGGAGAACGTAAGAGAAAAACAAAACCGACTTCACGGTAGGTCACGAACCAGAAGTGACTTGAGTTCTGTATCCTCAAACGAGAGCAGACGATTTCCATCTAGGTTTGCTACCTTGGCCAAAGGACTCGGAAAGCAAGCATCGTTCGCCCGTCGCCTCAGTGCCAAAGTAGCTCAGAGCAAAGAAAGCGCCAATAATGCCGAAAATGTTCGAAGAAGTGTCTTACTACCTGAAAATAGACTTTTTTTGGATTTACAAGGTCAGCGTAGTCCCGAGGCGCCGAAGAAACGCCTCATTATTGGAACTGACTCCTTTAGCCTTAGCAACAGCGGTGAAATCATAGATAGTGACGAGGAATCAAAAAGTTACAAAGACAGTACTTGTGTTTCGGTTAAGGAAAAGAACCTAGAAAATAATACTCAGAAGCATAAGGATAGTGTGGCATCAGTGGTATCTTCAACGAGTATCGACAGTAAAGAAGAAGCCTACATTGAAGAACTTCATCAACTTACACTCTCTGTAACTAGAGGGAGAGAAAGCTTCAATCATTCCCCAAAGACCTTGCTAACTGATAAGAAAAAGAATTTAATGAAAAGATTGAGTGGCTCATCCAAACGAAGGAGTTTGACGAGCCAGAGCAGCGTAAGCAGCTGGGAAATGGATCATCAGATTATGGAAGAAGAGGAAGCAGCACACGACATTCCTATTCATCCATCCATAATGGAAGATAAAGATAATGAGGAAGTCTTCGAGGAAGAAACTCGGAAGAGGAAGGATTCCATTCCAGTTCTGGCGAAGAGGAGGAAAAGCATAATAAGACAACAACGTGTTTTTGAAAGCGACAAGGAAAATGTGATTCCTTTATTACAAGATGGATTGACTAATTTTGATAAGGGACAAAATTTAGAAGATCATGTTAGTAACCTATTATACGTTCTTTGTCATATTTTTTTATATATTTTATTATATATATATATATATATATATATATATATATATATATATATATATATATATATATATATATATATATATATATATATATATATATATATATATATATATATATATATATATATATATATATATATATATATATATATATATATATATATATATATATATATGAATTATAGGAAATGGACGACAATGGAGAGATGAAATCGGATTCTAAAGAATCCCAAGTTGACTCAATAAATTTTTCTTCATACTATCTCAATCCTGCAGATCCAACTCATAAGACAGTTAAACAAATTAAATTAAAGGTTTGTTCTAAATGATTTTGTATTTATAGAATAAATCATTTGTAGACAGAATGGTTTAAATTTATTTTGATTGAAATTGTTTTAATTTGCTAAAACATAGAGGAAATATTCTTGTATTGTGGTTCGTTATGTACATTTTAAGATCTAAATAGTTCGTTTATTTAGATATTATTATTATTATTATTATTTAGTATTATTTAAGAATTTAAGATCGCAAGATTTCTTCTACGTGTTCTTCCAAAAAAGACTAGAAGAGTTACTACTATTTAATTGTTCAGTAGAAAATATTTTTAATTTTCTGAAAAGAATGTTTTTGTTTTTGGAATTCAACTCTTTAAAAAATTTCTTGGTTCCATTATCCAAGGAGTCTAAATAGAGTTAAAAATATTTTCTCGTGTCAGAGTCGCTTAAATGTATTCTTTTTAGATTGCTTTACTCTGAATAAGTATGAAGAAGAAATCTATTTCTTAGTTCATTTGAAAAATCGCGTTTTTTTTTTTTTTGGTTATAATATTTCGTTGCTGAACTTTATTCTACTTTAAGAAATAATTGATAGAGATTGACGATTTTGAAGTGAACGATTTATCTTCTTTACTTATCTTCTTTATCTTTATCTTTTTATCTTTTCTTTTTTTTTATCTTTTTATCTTCTTTACTTTATCTTCTTTATCTTTATCTTTTTATCTTTACTTATCTTCTTTATCTTTTTATCTTTTTATTTATCTTCTTTATCTTTTTTATCTTTTACTTATCTTCTTTATCTTTTTATCTTTTCTTTACTTATCTTCTTTATCTTTATCTTTTTATCTTCTTCTTTACTTTCTTTTTCCTCTCACCCTATTTTTAGTTATGTGAATTTGCCAAATATTTTAAAATTTTGTCATTTATCTCCAATCTTTTGCCACCCTCACATTAAATGATAATTATCTTTTCATGTTATATATATATATATATATATATATATATATATATATATATATATATATATATATATATATATATATATATATATATATATATATATATATATATATATATATATATATATATATATATATATATATATATTGCATGAAATTTTATGCATATGCATAACTAAATCCCTTTATTCAGTGATATTTATTTGGTAAATGGTTTTCGTAAAATTAAAATTATTATATTTTTAATTTTAATTGTTTTAATTATCTAATTAATTAAATTATGGTTCAGTCACGCATATATTTAAATTTTAAATGGCTTCTTATTTGATATTAAATCTAAATAACTAAAATTAGTATTTTCGCAGCAACAATTCACTTATTTATTTCGTGAATTAAAATAAAAATAAAAAGTATTTTAATGTTTATTTTTAAATAGGAATGCGATAATAATTGGAGTTTAGAAAGTGGTAAAAGTATGGAAACAGTGAGACATTTCCCTCTGAAAAGAAATGTTGCGCTCTTTTCTGCTGCCACTATAAGCGAAAATGATCTTCACTCACCAAAATTACAACTAGATACTCCTAGATACCGTTTACGAAGGAGTTCCTCTCTTCCCGATGTTCTAGATAGCGATAAAATTTTTGATAACAACGAAGAACAGATCAAGACTACACTAGATACTCTGGTTAGTAATTTTATTTCCATTTATTTGAATATTTATTGTATTGTATAACGTAACTAGAAATTATTCCTTCGAAAGGTTGAAATGTTAGATGAATTTGTTTTGAGTAAATTTAGAGTTGGTATTTGATAAAAATGAAATTTTTTTAATAGTCTTTAGTGTTAATAAATTAATATTTTCTAATGGAATTTTTTTTTCTTCAGAGGAGAAACGTCGATTGCGCAATGTTAGCTGTTATACAAACTTGTAAAACTCAAATAGATCTTCAGAACCGTCTTTCTCATTCTTTATCGGCTAGGTATCTTCTGTCTTCTGGTGGTACTTCACAGTTTAACTTAAATTATGAAGAAAATCGCCAGAAACGCAATAGCAAAAGTATGCGGTGATCTGAACTCTTCGTTTTCTTCTGCAGTCGGCGATCCTAATATTTCTGTTGACAGTTTAACAGGGTTAAACAGAGAAACTTTAGAAGTTGCCTCCCATATGAAGTCTAGTATTAGTTCAGTTATCAGTCATTTAGAGCATTATTTGACCGACATTTGTCCTAAATATTCGTCTTTTGACGTTTCGAACACAGTTGGACAGGTGAGATACTTTAAATGTATGTAATATTTTTTTATAAAAACAAGATTTTAACTCTAATACTATAAACATTCATGTGACTTATTTGTTATAATTATTTAATTTTGTTTATATAGATGCTTTGGCTCTCGCAACATCAAAGTCTTCTATGTTCTGAACTGGAGCGTCTATCTTCAGTTGAACCTACGGGATACAGTGGATCTGAAAGCAGTTCATCCTCCTTCCCTTTGCTGGACTTCCAATCACCCCTTTTTCTAGATCAATGCCTGAATATTTAAATGTTCAAAATTCTCAGGCATTGGTTAACAACTTCTAACATCGCTTCGATGCCTTCGCCTCCAATTTACTGTAGCTCATTCCCTTCCCTTAATCCTTTTTCTCCTCCAGTGACTTTTCCTGGCGTTGGGCCAGCCAAAGCTACTACTTTTACTCCTATAAATCCGTCTAAACAAAGAGTGTTAAGGGGACAACCTTCACTTTCTGGTTCTTCGGGCGAAGGATCTTTTGATATTGGGGGAGACAGTGGAGGTAATTATTTCACTAATTTATGAAATTTGTTTATTATTATTATTATTATTATTATTATTATTATTATTATTATTATTATTATTATTATTATTATTATTATTATTTTTTTTTTTTTTTTTTTTTTTTATTATTATTATTATATATATATATATATATATATATATATATATATATATATATATATATATATATATATATATATATATATATATATATATATATATATATATATATATATATATATATATATATATATATATATATATATATATATATATATATCCTAAATCACATTACCACAACAACCAAACATATACACACTCAACTAACACATTCATACATGATCAACAGACCTCCAAACAACATCCTTAACAGACCCCCCCGAAATAAACCCCGACTTCAACAACCTCCCAAGACACTTACAAACCTCACTTGCAAGATTGAGATGCGGTCACCACCCAAACCTACAACATTACAAACACAAATTCAAAATAAACCAGGCAGCATCTCCCACCTGTACTAGATGCGGAATGGCCCCGGAGACCGTGAAACACTTTCTATTACGCTGTCCTTCCAACTTTCGCCCCAAAATCTTCTGGGGCATCACTTCTTTGAAGGATCTCTGGACGAGACCGACTGCGGCAGGAAGCTTCATTAGCGAAGTGTGGCCGCCTCAACATGGGGTGGTCAGGGGGTGAGAAGGTAAAAAAAAAAAAATATATATATATATATATATATATATATATATATATATATATATATATAATATTATATATATATATTATATATATATATATATATATATATATATATATATATATGAGAAATTGACTGATTTCTAGGAAATCTTATTTTTATGATGAAGGCATAACTGCAATCAAAATTTTCAACATTTCTTTTCCTTTTTTATTTTAATATTTTCAAAACGTTTGGATTATTCTAAATCCATCCCATTAATAAAAAAAAAAATGATTAAAAAAATAATTTAAAAAACTAACAATTAAAGAATTCAAAAAACTGTTAAAATTACAATAAAAAATTTTTTCAAAAAATTATACAATTAAAAAATTAGAAACTAAACAAAAACAAAATCAATCCAAGTAAAAATTTAAAAAGATGAAAAAAAAAATTACAAATGCACTAAAATCATAACTAAACAAGAACTCGCACCTTCTATCGATCCAGAAGAATTTCAAAAACTGAACATTTAAAATAACAGAATAACATATAAATTAATTTGGGTGGTTGGTTATTAAAATATTGTGAGAGAAACAATCAATACAATAACAGAAAATGGTAAAATTAAATTAAAATGAACAATATATACATACATAATAGATATAATAAAATAATTCCAACAAGACCACCCTATTTTAAACGATAATTTTGCAATAGTAAAACCATTTAACTCAGTTACTGACGGCAGAATTTTGGAGTCCATATTTATAAGGAACCAAAACCCGTCACTAAATAATAATATTAGTTCCATCCGATTGTACACGGTTTGATCAGACTGTGCGCTTTTATATTATTTTATTATATCTATTATGTATGTATATATTGTTCATTTTAATTTAATTTTACCATTTTCTGTTATTGTATTGATTGTTTCTCTCACAATATTTTAATAACCAACCACCCAAATTAATTTATGTTATTCTGTTATTTTAAATGTTCAGTTTTTGAAATTCTTCTGGATCGATAGAAGGTGCGAGTTCTTGTTTAGTTATGATTTTAGTGCATTTGTAATTTTTTTTTTTCATCTTTTTAAATTTTTACTTGGATTGATTTTGTTTTTGTTTAGTTTCTAATTTTTTAATTGTATAATTTTTTGAAAAAATTTTTTATTGTAATTTTAACAGTTTTTTGAATTCTTTAATTGTTAGTTTTTTAATTATTTTTTAATCATTTTTTAGATTGTCACTGAGGATGGATTTAGATAATCCGAAACGTTTGAAAATATTAAAATAAAAAAGGAAAAGAAATGTTGAAAATTTTGATTGCAGTTTATGCCTTCATCATATATATATATATATATATATATATATATATATATATATATATATATATATATATATATATATATATATATATATATATATATATATATATATATATATATATATATATATATATATATATATATATTATATATATATATATATATATATATATATATATATATATATATATATATATATATATATATATATATATATATATATATATATATATATATATATATATATATATATATATATATATATATATATATATATATATATATATATATATATATATATATATATATATATATATATATATATATATATATATATATATATATATATTATCAACGTCTTTAAAAGTTTAAATTTGTTGTTACTAGCTAGTTGATCTAATTTTTCTCTGGAATTAATATTTAATATAATTATTGACCTTTATAATTGATATTGTAGTTATTTAGTGGGATGGATTTATTCTTGTACTCAGATTTTAACAGACTTGCTTTGAAAAATATTTTTTGAATTGCAGTATTTTTCCTTTTTCTTTTCTACTCTTGTAAAATAATGATTTAACATTACAAGGCTTGTACTATTTATTTAGAATCATTCCTATACTTTCACAGACAAGTATTAATTACAGCCTTCCCCTCCATCAGGGTCTTAGTTTTTTTTTTTTTTTTCGTAATATTTTTTTTACTCTTTATTATTATTATTATTATTATTATTATTATTATTATTATTAGCTGTTGGTGAATGGAATGAAGGGAAAGGAAGTGGTGTGTCCAGCCCTTATAATTGGGGTCAGAATTTACAAACTCCAGATTTGATTTTCGGTGATTTTGTAGCCGAGAAAATTTCTCAGGAACTTGAAGAGAATCTGAGTGGGAAAGTTTCCAAAATTACTTCAGAAGTGTCAGAACTTGGTCATAAACTGGATAGGAATCATGAAGATGTTTCGGACATTAAAGAGAAATTGACTTTGATTCTTAATCGTTTAAATATGGTACCCAAATAAATAATTGTTATAGTATATGAACTGTGTTAAGTACCATTAAATTTTTAGTCATGATTCGATGATAAAAGAACTTGACTATTACCAAGTGTTCTTATAAACTGAATAGGTGATTATTTTTCACTAATTTTTATATAAGTATTATCAGAATTATTTAATGATATCCAATGTTAATATATGTATGTACGAGTTTAACGCTTGAAAACTCTAAAAGCAATATTTTTTTTTAACGAATATATCTAGCCATAATGATATTTGGCACATTTGTGCAATATTTTGTGTTTTATGTAATATTATTGTCAATTAATTGGTTACAAAGTCATTATTTTTAGTTAACAAATCAATTATTATCCTTCTTTTAATTTGAAGTTACCATTGTGCTGTTTTTGTTTTTTTAATAAATACTTTTTTTTTTTTGCAAGAAAAAAAAAAAAAAAAAATCAAACCTAGTCAGTCTTGTAAGTAACGAATATTGTTTATCAAATGTACTTGTTTATTTGTGTGTTTAAATGGATACTAGTTTTTGAAGGTGAAAAGAAACTAGTATTTAAATTGAAAATTTTTTGAAAGTTAATATCTGAAATAAAATTTTATTGAAATTATAGATAAATGTCATAATTTTTTAAAAAAAAATTTTTTTATTATTATTATTATTATTATTATTTTGTTTTTGCAGATTTTTATGTTGTTACTTGTTAGTTTATCCTATATATATATATATATATATATATATATATATATATATATATATATATATATATATATATATATATATATATATATATATATATATATATATATATATATATATATATATATATATATATATATATATATATATATATATATATATATATATATATATATATATATATATATATATATATATATATATATATATTATATATATATATATATATATATAACTTTAAATTATCCTGATAAAGTTACCTGTTTTTATTGTTGAGGGTAAAAAAAAAATTTTTTAAAATTTAAAAAAAAAATACTTTTTTTGAAATGTAAAAAATATTTTAACTTGATGACAAAATTTAGTTTCAACTTTTAATAACGACGTGGTGAATCTTTAGTTTAAATGTTAAAAAATTTTTTTGTTGGATTATTGGATAAGGTTTAGATATAAATAGAGTAGAATAATTAGATATTAAATCTTTATAACTTTAGCATAATCTCGAATCCTATTCATAGAAATGGAGGAATTTCTAAGCCATTTTAGATATAGAAGATATGGTCAGTATAGTGGCTATGAAATGAAACACTCACGCATATAATAAGTTTAGTTGCACCTAACGATGTTAAAAGCATTTACTTAAGTTAACTGGTCATAATATTTAATTTCATAGAATTTTTTTTAGATTATCATTAATTGAAAAACTTTTTTTTTAGTAATGGTTAACAAAATTTTTAGGGAAATCATATTTTTACACTTTTTATTTATACTTACGAAAAATTAATATTGAGGTATGATGTCAGTAAAGGTCTAACATATAAAACTGTCGCAAATTTCCTTCACAAATCACAGAAAAAAAAGCTTTATATATATATAACTTCATTTTGCTGCTGTGAAGTTAAACTTATTTAAAAAGCTAAAAAAGTCGCTTATTTCTCCAGATTTCATGTATTAAATAAACTAATGCCCAGATGCCCAAAATTTATGATTATGCCCAAAATTTTGTATTTGTTTGTTTGAGCTTGCTTGCTTGCTTGGTTTTTTTTATTTTTTTTCTTCCTTTTCTTTTCTTTACAATGATTAAATATCTCTTGCTATGTAATTTCCAAATATGCTTAAAAATTAGGGACGATGTTAATAAGTTTTACAAGTCCTGTTTTAGCTTAGAAAACTGACTTAATTCCTCTGTTTGTTATCTAAGATTTCTGTTTACTCAGTTTTCAATGTATGAATGTTAAAATTTGAAACATCTTTTGGGTGAAGTTTAAATTTATGGAAAGTGAAGAAAGTCGTTAATGATGTACAGTACTTGTAAACCAATGTTTTTATAACATTTTAAATTTAATTAATAACATTTGGTCATATATCATTAATAACTTTTTCATAGCTTACGATTTAATAATTTTTTATTTTATCATTTTGTTTATACATCTAACGCTATAAATATTTCATCCTATAAATTCTGAACTTATGTTGCATGCTGAATGTTTTTATTTTAATAATTTTTTATTTTATTTTATTGAAATTAACATTTGACACTAGGTTATGAAGGGTCTATATTCTATACTAATATGGCCAATGCTCAAGCTTGCGAGAACTACCTCTCTGTGGTTATTACTGTAGCAAGATTAAGACCAGTCGGACAGCAGCAGCTTAATTATGTAATTTAGTACTGCTAAAGTATTTTGCCAAGCAATCCTGCCAACAAGTAGGGATGCACATCGAAGAATAGGGTAGTAGGGGGTTGCATGAAAGTGATTGTTACATGTTACAGGGCCACAGGAAGTTTTGTCTTGTCTATCAGTTGATATGGTAGAATGCACTACAAGTTGCCTTTTCAGCAAGTTCATTTCACAGAATGCTGATTTGGGATGGGACCTAGTAAAAACTCAAAGATGTCTTTAGTGTGTGGAGCAAATGGAGAAACTTAGTGGCGATAGACTAAGAAATTTCAAGTTGACTGGTTCCGAAATTTTCAACTTTGCGAGTTGAAAATTCTGGAAATCACCACGGTTAGTTTTGATAATTGTGAAGTAAATGTGGATGATCCAAAGGGTTAGATTGTGGTAGATGATGATGTTGGGAAAGACGGCCGAAACTCTCATACCCTCCCCCGTTCTGGAGTAATCGGTATTTACAGGTACTGATCCCCCGCATAGAGTACGAAAGGGGAGCAAAACGAGGCCTGGTGGTGGGCGGATTTAGGTGTGCTAATGTCAAGCATACCAGTGAAAACTGATTCAATCACAGTGCATAATTGGTATCGTTTTGTACGGTATGAGTGCGAGTAGAATATTGCGTAGAAAATCGAAGATTGTTGGAACAACTGACGCGAATAGATAAGCAAGGTTTTCTTTTAATTTAGCCATTAGTGGGGCCATATGAGAGGGCGTGGGAGTCTGAAGTTAGATAAACGAGGACCATGTTAGAGGTTCTCTACGCTGGGAAAGTGATATCACATCAGACTGTAGTTCTAAATTTAACTTGGACGAAGACCGAAGGGGACGATTACTATTCATTAAAGTGAATTTAACTGAAACTGCTTTTGTATGTTTAATTTTAAAGGATATATTCCTCCTAAACATATAATTACCCTTCATCAGCTTCCTTTAAGCTTTTTTTTTTATATTGTGTATCCGATGAAAAGGTTTTGGTTCTTCTGATATCCACCAGAGAAGGAGAAAGTAGAATGAAATATTAAAGTCTAATATGCAACGAGGTTTGCATGTATTCATAAGTTCAATTCCAAGTGAGTGGGGAAAAGTAAAAAAATAATAACCTACTTTCCAAACGGTACCGGCATGGTCTGTAAAGGATTGAGCATATAGTGTGGATATAGAAATTTGACGAAAAAAGGATGAGGCCGTATAGAAAGATGTGAAACATGGAACACGACCTCGAAGGAGAGCTTATGCTATTCAAGAGTTCAGAAGCACTTATTGTAATAACGGTATAGCGTGAGGGGAGTGGGTAGAAAGAGAAGAGGTGGGTGAGAGCCGAGACAAAAGCTCTATCTACACTATTCCTTTTCAAGAACAACTGTGTGAGTGGAACTACCCCATATGTAGGATGTATACGAGCGGAGGATACCCCAGTACACTAAAAGAAAAAAAAAAGTTTTTTTGAGGTAGAAATTTTATGACGTCTCATAATCTCTAATCATGCACTTAGAAGCTTGTTAAGTGAGAGAAACAATTTGTCTCAAGAGAAATTTAATAAAAAAAATATTAAGGATATAGCAAATTACAAAAAGTTTTGAAGAGGCAATTTTTATTTGATGACTGCGTCGTGCAGTGCATGATGGAATTAGGGTATTGAGAACAATGGTGTGTCTGCCCCAATAAGTATATTTAAAGTTTACCGTTAGTTTAACACTGTATTTATTCACCCCAAATCATTATTTCTCTTCGCTCTATAGTTTCCTAAAGCTTGACAGTAGCATCACTATTTTTTAACATTTCTTCAGGAAATATTTTATGGAGCTAAAAATGTTTTTCTTTCCGAAACAGAAGTGAATGTCCTTCATTTTACTTTTTGTTAAAGCCTGTATTTGCGATGCAGAATTAAATATAATCATAAAGTTTTAGGGAACTCCTTTCGCCAACATTTTACTATATAGTATTAGGACTTGGAATTAGAAGATTTATTTATATTTTTATTGAAAGTTTTTAGTCTTCCTTTCACTTCTACAACAAGAGATGTCATCTGCTAACGCTTATCTAATATTTTAGTTACCCGAATCACGAAGTGCGCTTATCTTTGCTTTCCAGCCTTAGAGTATGTGATATATTTAAGTTTAGTTTGGATTTAGTTTCAATCTCTCTTTCTGAATTGGTATGGGATGTCGAATTTGGCGCAATGGTGGCAGCAAAGTTTTCGCGTATGATAAATCACCTCCCTACAATTTGCTAGATTGTGGACTATGGTTGCCTTGACGAATTTTAAATTTCTTTATAGATGCTAATCAATTCATATTTCAACTTTTTAATGAATTTCAATTGGTTTTGGTTGGAAGAGAATATGGGGGAGGGGGGGAGGGATTCATTTCTTTTGAAATTAGTTTATTCTCTGAAATGGCTCGCGGGCATAGGTGTCACAGTTGGGAATGCTAATTAAAGGGAACCTTTCTTCCTCTGTCTTACCTTATATATATATATATATATATATATATATATATATATATATATATATATATATATTATATATATATATATATATATATATATATATATATATATATATATATATATATATATATATATATATATATATATAGTCAAAGATAAAATAAACTACGTTTCGATCCAGATCGTGAAGTCTTTGTCAAATCTAGAATAGACGAGAAAAGAGTTTTAAAAAAAAAAAAATAGTTTGTTATTCTGGTCCTGAATAAAAACTCAACGATCTGAGCTGAAACTTTTTTTTTTTTAAAATTTTAATATTTATAAATATATATATATATATATATATATATATATATATATATATATATATATATATATATATATATATATATATATATATATATATATATATATATATATATATATATATATATATATATATATATATATATATATATATATATATATATATATATATATATATATATATATATATATATATATATATATTATATATATATATATATATATTATATATATATATATATATATATATAATATATATATATATAAACAGCTTACAATTTTAATATGCTTTTAATTACAGTTTTTCATTATTTGGAAAGTGCAATGGTTTCAATGTAAACAATTTGGATGCAAATATGATTTTGTTATCAGATGATTTTTATAGTCTATTGTAAATAATAAAAAATGTTTAATAATAAAGAGTTTATCAAAACAAATATCTGAATAGATTTTAAGGTATAATTTTCTTTTCCTTAATAATAATAATAATAATAATAATAATAATTGATGATAATAATAATAAGTGTGCGTGGAAAATAGGTAATACAAATTCTTGGGCATTAGGGTCAATTTTTTTGGTCTTAATCTTCTCTCTCCTACTTTTTTTATTTCAACTTTGAAATTTTTTTTTGATTGAATAGTTTAAGGTTAAAGTACTCTTATTCGTTAAAGGCCAGAGTAAAAGATTTTTCAAAAACGTTAGTTATAATTTAAAATATATGTTAAACGTTGATGAGTAAGATGAAAAAATTGTAAAATAAATTTTAAAAAAATTTATGTTCCGTTCGGTGGTTAAGATAAGAATTGTTAAATAAATTGTAATAACACTTCTTTTATACATATAAAAAACTCTTTACTTGTTTAACCTCTTTTCAAAATTTTACTTTTTTTACCAGTGTGACATCTTTGCCCTGTCTTTTCGGCACTTGACTTGGTTTCCTGTATGAGTAGTAAAGGATTTTTACTGGACGATTCTTGAAGAATTTTTTCTTTTACGATAAAAAGTTTTGCCTAAAAGAAATTAAAGAAATTTATGAACAGAAAATGAATTATTTTCATTTAATATTTAACATGATTTCAGAAAACAAAAATATCTGTCTATACTCAATTATAAACTACACAGTATTAATTCTAAATACAGTCATGTGTATATGTACTTTTATGAGTACCTAAAGGTGTATATATTATATATATATATATATATATATATATATATATATATATATATATATATATATATATATATATATATTATATATATATATATATATATATATATATATATATGGTATATAGTTATACCCGCAAATTCTCAAATAATCAGGAACGGAAAATCGAATGAATATCGATTTTATAATGAAAATGAATACAGAAAAATCAGAGACTTACCTGAATTAATCAGTAATAAAAATCTGACTCCAAATATATTGTTCATCAAATGAGGAATATATATATATATATATATATATATATATATATATATATATATATATATATATATATATATATATATATATATATATATATATATATATATATATATATATATATATAATATATATATATATATATATATATATATATATATATATATATATATATATATATATATTATATATATATATATATATATATATATATATATATATATATATATATATATATATATAATATATATATATATATAATTATATAACTTTAATGTCTTTAATTAGAAAATTCTAAAAATAAAAATTACTCTCGAAAATTTCTATTAAAACTTACTCATTTGCATATGGAAAAAATTCTTTTTCACCTATATATATATATATATATATATATATATATATATATATATATATAATATATATATATATATATATATATATATATAATATATATATATATATATATATATATATATATATATATATATATATATATATATATATATATATATAAAACCTTACTTTTTTCTCAGGTATGCTAATCTTACTTCCCCTCTCCCCCTCCCCCCCTATTTAAATACTCACTATACTGGAAATTGCCGCACGGTCTAGTCGTCGTTACGTAATTCGTCACTGAATACAATATGGCGTCCGTGTGTGTGAAGAAAACTGTCTTGGTTTCAAAGCGCGGCAATTGTACGGTCTCGGTGACGACCTTGGTTCGTTCCTGAAATCGAAAGCAAAATACAGTAATTAAAAAAAGCAATTAAATCTGTAAAAAAATAAATAAAATAAATAAACCTGTTAAAAAATAAAATAAAAATAAAAAGGTTTAAGTAAAATTAATAAATAATTAACCTAAAAACTCTGTCTGTCTATCTATCTATCTATCTATCTGTCTGTCTATCTATCTATCTATCTATCTATCTATCTATCTATCTATATATATATATATATATATATATATATATATATATATAATATATATATATATATATATATATATATATATATATATATATATATATATATATATATATATATATATATATATATATATATATATTAAATATATGCGTTATGTGGAATAGAAATTTGAAGGTCAGAACCCCTACCTCTAAAAATATTCATGAATTTTTTACATACTTTTAAAAATCACTGGTAATATATATATATATATATATATATATATATATATATATATATATATATATATATATATATATATATATATATATATATATATATATATATATATATATATATATATATATATATATATCTCTGATAAGAGATAAAAACAAGCTAGAAATTAAAAAGAATTATTTTGTCCCTGTAAAATGAGAAAAATTCCCAAAATGTTAAAAGTTCAATTTGAAAATGAACGAAAAATAGATCAAGGAAAAATGGGAGGAAGAAAATTACGATTTAAAAAATCAAAATAGAAATTCTTGAAAGACGAAAATAGTTAATTTTTTTTTTCACTAAACAATAATAAATTTATTTAAAATGTATATATATAAAAATTTCTTAATATATATATCAAAAAATAATAAAATAAAAAATAAACAAATAAAATCAAAAAGACGAATTTTTTTTTTTTTTTTTTTTTTTTTTTTGTTGGGAAGAAAATTTTAAAATGTTTTAAAATAATTAAATAATATAATAATAATAATAATAATATAATAATATATGATAATGATAATGATAATAATGATAATGATAATGATAATGTAATAATAAATGATAAAATAATAATATATAATAATAAATAAATTAATTAATTAAAAGAAAAGTTAATTCTAAAATAAAACTTTCTTAAACTCCTCCCGCTAAAAAAAAAAACCACTGCATACTTTTGGCCCAACCTTGCATGCAACACAGCGACATCATTAGAACTCATATGATTTAGGGTCAATGGTTCCATTTGTACTTATTATAAATAATAATTTAAATCATCGAACCCCCCCGACCGAGAAAAGGTCACTTTCAATGCAATACACACAAAAGAAAGAATATTTTAAAAATAAATATAATAAAAAAGAATATTTTTTAAAATAAATATATTTATTTTTCTTTTAAAAATACATATATTTATAAAACTAAAATAAATATTTTTATTTTATTTATATACTCTTTTCTGTATACTTACTTCTAACAACTTTTCTGTGTGGGTCAAAAACTTGGTCACAAATTTCGTTGAAAGGGGAACAGTTTTTGTACTTCTGTAAAAGTATTTGGTTTTCGGGTGACAATTCTGAATATATATATATATATATATATATATATATATATATATATATAATATAGTATATATATAGTATAATATATATATATATATATATATATATATATAGAGAGAGAGAGAGAAAAAAAAAAAAAAAAAAAAAAAAAAAAAAAAAAAAAAAAATCTAAAATATATGTAATAATAATAATGAAATAATAAAATAATAATAATAATAAATAATATATAATAATAAAAATATGTATAATAATAATATTAAATTAATAATTATTTTTAAAATAAAATAAAAAAAAAAAAAAAAAAAAAAAAAAAAAAAAAAAAAAAAAAAAAAAAAAAAAAAAAAAAAAAAAATAT
>SEYY01000056.1:125581-138867 GCA_009176605.1 Armadillidium nasatum | reverse complement strand
ATATATATATATATATATATATATATATATATATATATATATATATATATATATATATATATATATATATTATATATATATATATATATATATATATATTATATATATATATATATATATATATATATATATATATATATATATATATATATATATATATATATATATATATATATATATATATATATATATATATATATATATATATATATATATATATATATATATATATATATATATATATATATATATATATATATATATATATATATATATATATATATATATATATATATAATTTATAATAATATAATAATAATATATATATATATAATATATATATATATATATATATATATATATATATATATAATATATATATAATATAATATATATATATATATATATATATATATATATATATATATATATATATATATATATATATATATATATATATATATATATATATATATATATATATATATATATATATAATGTTTTTTAAAGTACAAAATTGGTATTGGTATCGGTATCGGTATCGGCATATTTTTATGTATCGGTATCGGTATCGGTATCGGCAAAGTTTAAACTCTATGGTATCGGTAAAAATTTTGGTATCGCTCCATCCCTAATATATATATATATATATATATATATATATATATATATAATAATATATATATATATATATATATATATATATATATATATATATATATATATATATATATATATATATATATATATATATATATATATATATATATATATATATATATATATATATATATATATATATATATATATATATATATATATTAGTATGGGGCGCTATTGATCTCAAATAAACCTAGCGTGAGTTAAAACGGCATTAGAGATTCATTTGAAGAAGCTGTAACCGCTACAGCTTCCCGTACTCTTTCCTGAGGCCTTTTGAGGGGAATTTCAAAGGAATTCATCCTCAAACTCTTTCATAAGCCCTTTTTGACGGGTTTTAGATCGGAATTCCACAGAAACGATTCACCTAGAATTCGAACCAGATCCACTGCAACATCTGGATCCGTCTATGGACTTTTTTCCTGGTGTAAGAACCTCGGACATTTTTTTTCCAGGTTCCTGGTGGATTTCTGTAAGGATTTTCGGAACAAGAAGGTTCCTGAAAAAGGGGAACGGAGTCCCCCTAATAGAAAGGTTTCGGAACTTGAAGGTTTCTTAAGAGGTGGTGCGCAGTCCCCTCGTAGAAGGGTTCCGGAACTCGGAGGTTCCTTAAGAGAGGGTGCTTCTTGGATTTTCTGAAAATATGATTTTTATCTCCGTAGATTTTCTCTCATATACTTTTTACGCTGATTTTTTTGTCAAAAATTCAGAATTCAAATCTACCACTACGAGATTCGAACTTACGAACATCACTTTCGAATTCAAGCGCTTTAACCACTAGACCACGAAATCTTTCTAATATAAAAGTAAAGATATCCTTTTAAGTCATTTACATCAGTTTTACAAATTTCTAAATTTCCATTTTACCGAATATTTATTTATTCCATTTTATTACACTTTACATTCTTTGCATTTACATTTTATTTCATTACATATATTATTATTATTCCATATTATTTATTATATTCTAAACTAATACCCGTTTTCTTTACAAAGCTTTAACTAAAATAATTCGTAATTTTCCATTTCTACTCAGATTTTCTTAATTTTTTAACGCAATACATTAAAGTACATGCATACAACACTCAAATAATCTCATGCACACCATGTACATCAATTTTACAAATTTCTAAACTTCCATTTTACCCAACATTTATTTATTCCATTTTAAAACACATAGGATTCTTTGCATTTACATTTAATTTCACCATACATATATTATTATTTCACATTATTTAAATATTCTAAACTAATATCCTTTTTCTTCACAAAGTTATGACTAAAATAATTTGTTATTTTCCTTTTTTACCCAGATTTTCTTAATTTTTTTTATTGTAATATGTTAAAGTATATTCATACATATACAAACAATACCAAAGCATCATGCACACATACACAGACACATAAATTCAATACATATATATACACATACATGCACTCACACTCACATATATATATTTACTCAGATATATATATAATCATATACCTAAACACATACACTCAAATACACACATATGCACATACATTCTCTCACACTCATGTACAAATTCCCAGATAAATATATATAATCATACATTAACTCAATCACTCACACACACACAAGCATAAACATATATCCAGCCACTCATTATATATTTTCCAGGTTGCTAACCTTAGTCATTTTTCTTAACAAACTTTTCTACCTTTTTCACGATTCCTACCTTTTTCCATTTTAAGGTCACCATACCTTTCCTTTTGTATATCCCAACTTCATCACCTTCGCGTACTCAAATCTTTTCCGTTTAGATCACTTCTCAGCCTTTGTATTTTCACATATCCAGGCCTTCAGTTGCTTCATGAGCTACCTCCTTTCTCCGTTTTAAGTTTCAACCCTTCACTTTTCATTCATTCATGATTTACAATCATGCATTATAAACACTCGTTAACTTATCTGAAACTATTTTTCATTAATGTAGTTTCATTCTATGACATCATAAACATAGCTACTTTATTTCATAAAATTTTTTTATAAACATGTGATAGTGTGTTTCATATATGTGGCTTTAATTTAAGAAGTTAATATAGCAACTCATTGTTTAAACAACAATTCATCTGTAATCATTATCCTTTTTAATGTTTCACTTGAAATATTATTGTTTTCCATTTTTATTTTGTAAGTTTTTAATTTTTTTACTGTAAGTAATTTGTTTATTTCAAGTTTTATTTTAAATTGTAGAGTTTCAATTCGAATATTTATTTTTACTTTTAGTTTTATGTATGTTTTTTTTCATTTTTATTTTCTACATTTTACTGTTTCATTTGAATCTTTATTGCTTTTCATTTTTAGTCTAAGTTTTGAATTTTTTTTTCCTTTTTTCTTTTGCAAGTTTTGAATTTTTTAACGTTTTTAACCTTTTTTTGCGCAGTAAAGTACGTAATGGGTATAACGACTCAGTCATGACCACATACACTCATTTACTCACTCACCCAATCACATACACATTTATTCGCATACACAGCAATTGTAACCAACTAAAACCAGTTAGTTTAAAATTTCCCATTACACACACACTGTTATACTTAACATATCAAAGTAAAAATTCATGTATTTTACTTCTAACAAACATATCGCACTCATTTAATGCTATTAACCTGCCCATCTAAGATATTTGTCTCACGAAACATTTCCCTAACACAAACTGAAGACCTTTATTTATACTGTATTCATGCTCTCTCACTGCAGTGAAACATTTCTACAACACTTATCAAAGATATTGTGTACGTTTCTGCTCTAAGTCTCTCAGTATGCGTCATAAATGTAAACATTTAACCTAACTTTTATCTCTAATGCATGAACAAAGACATGTTAGTATCTATCTGATATACAAATTACAGAACTTTATATTCATTGTTCAACCAAAACTATTCAATATATATATAATTTGAATCTCCATGGTCACCCATATAATATATAAATAATTTATCCTTCATATACATTTCTTACCCTACGTTTCACAACTTTTACTTTAAAACTCCATATACAATCTAGCTTTTAACCCTTATGCATGATCAAAGACATGCCGACATCTCTCCGTTACACATTTCATACCCTATTCTCTTCAACCTAAATCTTAATCTTCATATATAACCTGGCTTTTAGCACTTCGACATAACCCAAGCATGCTATCCTCTCTCAATCAATCAATTTACAGAAATTACATACATTTCATACCTTAATCCCTCCAGCATATAGCTTTTTCTCCATTTACTTTAACACTTCGACATGGTCGAACATATGTCATCATCTCTCTAACATGTAATTTATAGAACTTCACATACATTTCTGGTCTAAATCTTTCAACGTATATCTTAATTCACCATAGCTCATTAAACTTTTAATCATTAAGACATAATCAATGATATGCCTATTTCCCTCTAGCACATCATTTACTGAGTCTCTATATGCATTTCCCACCCCATGCCTCATTGATATATAATTTAAATCTCTGTATTTTAATCAAACTTTTGTATTTAATGCATGAACAAAGGCATGCTCGTATCTATCTGGCATGTAAGTTACAGAACTTTTCACTCATTATTCACCTCAAAACTATTAAGCATTTAATTTGATTCTCCACGGCTAATTTAACTTTATCACTAAGGCATGAACAAAGTCAACCCATCATCTATCTAGCATACAAAGTACAGAACTTTACATTAATATTAAAAATAAACTCGTAGACTTAAAACTTAATTCTCTATATTCAACTTAAATTTTTCGCAAATATATCATTAAAGGTATACCGACATCTCTCTAACACACAATTTATAAAACTTGGCATTGCAATTCACACCCTAATCCACAAATATATAACTTAATCTCCATATACTAACTGACTTTTAACATTTCGGCATGGCTGAACACAAATCATTATTTCTCTAACATGCAATTTTTAGATCATTACATACATTTCTTATCTAAATCCTTCAAAATATATTTTATTTCACCGTAGCTCACTGAATTTTTTATCATTAAAACATGATCAAAGACATACTATCATCTCTCAAACATACAATTATAGATATCGACATACATTTCATACCCTAATCTTCTCAACATATATCTTAAAATCTCCATATACCTTAACACTTCGACTTGACCAAACACATTTCATCATCTCTCTAACATGCATTTTATAGAGCCTTACATACATTTCTTATATAAATCTTTCAACACATATATCTTATTTCACCATAGCTCACTAAACTTTTTATCATTAAGACATGATCAATGACATGTCTATTTCCCTCTAGCACATCATTTATCGAGTCTTTATATGCATTTCACACCCCATGCCTCATTAATATATAATTTGAATCTCTGTATTTAACCTACCTTTATCACTAAACCATGATCAAAGACAAGTATACACCTCTCTAATTCATACATTTCTTACCCCAAACTCTTATTCATATGACAATTATTTCTATGTTTATCGTAAGTTCAACATTTAAGCATGACCAAAGTTAAACCAAAATATCTTCAACATATAATTTTCTGAACTTTTACTTACATTTTCGTCTCACGTTCTTCAACATGTTCCTTAATACTCCTCACATTCTTCTAACTTTAACCCTTTAATATGATAAAAAAGTCACGCCGTAATCCCTCTAACACATAATTTGTATGACCTTGTATACATTTATATCATATTCATCTTCAAAACTTACCTTATTACATCATACATTGTCTAACTTTTAATGTATGAACAAATTTAAATCCTAATTTCTCTAACTCATGTTATAAGGAACTAGCTGCTTATACACAACTTATCATTAACACTGTGTATTGAAGTGATCATCAAGATGTATACTTCTTATTTTTCTTCGTCATTCATAACCCTAACACAAATAATAAATTAATTTTTCTATCTGAAGTTTAATTTACATATACATATTTTTATTATTCATACATATTCTAACTATTTTCTAACGATCATATATTATACTCTGGATGCTTAGACTGATTTTAATAGAGATGGTTGCTACTTTTCTATGCACACAGATGAGGATGTGTAAGGAGATTATATACCTAAGATAAATTATCGTAACTACATATCTTCCTACATTACTTTTCATAACATACTAATTATATTTCTTCAAATACCTGTTTTTACGCAGTAGTATAAGCAACGAATAAGTATTTAAATATAGAAATACATAGACAAAATCATATTTTGCTGAACTAATACATAAAACAAGAGTAAATTTGTTAGTTCAAAATGCTTTTCTTTCTCTAATAACTAACCATTACCTAAATACATACACTCACACAGATTTAAGCAAGCTTCTAAGGAAATTATTTACAGTTGCTAGTCATCTGATTGGTTGAGATGATGGTGGATTTACCTGATTGGGCAAGAAGATGATGACATCATAAAAATTTATAAGGATAGATTTCATAGAGTCGATGAATACGTATATAAGTACAGGTAAATATGAAAATAAGGAAAACTGTACGGGGAGTAAAAGTGTATTTAAGCATAACATAAGACTGAACAACCATCAGTTCAGTCGTTAAACATAAATTATTTAATTCAATATACTAATTTCATACCATTAACACACAACCTAGATAAAATAATGTCTTTCAACAGCAGAATCTAAACTTTATTTAACCTTCAATAACCAATATATGTAAAGACTCCACATTCTAACATGGAAAATCATTTTCATTTTAATAACTTCCTACATTTCTTAATACAAGAACTAATATCAAGACTTCAAATATCCTTACACTCATCACCTAACTATATACAAACAGACTAACCTAAATCACTTTCAATATATTAAGTTTGAAGAAACTTAGAAAAAATAGACATACTCATAGAAAAATAAGAGAGTAAGTTATTAAAAACTGGTCTTATCCACCATGTATTGAGTACTGTTCTCTTATTTGGGAGACGGGTGTGGGAGGGGGAGGGAGTGGCTCTAGCTCTGCCTGTCTTTTGGAAAGGGTTGAGTTTAAGGAGAAAAAACTAATAAACTGTTCCCTACTTTCAAACTCCCTTGACCCTCTGTATCTGCCACTTGACTTTAACACACGATCTCTTTTCTATTGTTCTTATATTGGCAGGTGCTCGAGGTAATTGACCTTTTCCATTCCACCATCGTTACGTCGCCCTCGCAGCACAAGGAGTGCCATCACTCACATCAATTTTGGGTGACTATTGCAAACTCTATGGTTATCATTTCCTTTTATTATATTTGCACTATTTTTAACTTCGAATTTTTGTTTATACTTTAATTTAATGTTGAATTCAATTAAATAAATATCAAGTGCATTTATTTCGAGTGTATTAAAGGAGTGTCGTATTTCGTAAGGAATACTCTACTAGTGATATATATATATATATATATATATATATATATATATATATATATATAATATATATATATATATATATATATATATATATATATATATATATATATATATATTTTTTTTTTTTTTTTTCTCTCTGACTCTTGGAACTTGCTTTATGGCGTTTCTGTGAATCTTTTGCTGTGTCACTAGACATAACAAAAATCCTTCAATAGAGCATGACACAAAGCTCTGATTTCTAAACTTCCCTCTTTCGGTATCAATTCTTCTCTCTGTGACCGTGTTCTATAACAGTTGTTGTAGTCGTCCACCGTTCATCCTTTAAGTTTGTAAAAAGTGGTGTTCCTCAGATACTTGTTCTATCATCAAATATTTTTCTATTTTTCATTAGCGACTTTCTCTCTATTACTTCATTACTAATCTACTCCTAAGACGATAACTATATCCTCCTTTAATAATTTCATTTTGAAGTCCATTCCACTTAACAGCAATTAATTATCTCTAAGATACTAGCCTCTGATCGTTCTTGAATTTCATTATGGAGCAGAGAAAACATAGGTGTTTTAAGTACCTCAAAAACTCAGTTCGTCCATCTTTTTATTCGACATAATATTCCACACAACTATGACGAAAATACACAACTCAAACCTTTATCTGTCATAAATACTCTCGAAGTATCTTTTTCTAGGAATCTTTTTAACTCTTTAAGTGATTTATTGTTCTGAGGTATTTTGAAATTTCTTCACTCCACTCCAGTTGCTCGTTCGTGTATTTCATTCACACAACTCTCCTTGAAAAGGTGAAATGTAGGAATTTTCGTCTTTTCACCCATTTATGCTATTATTAACTTTCTCGGTATCTATTTCTATTGGTGAGTCAACGCTTTTCACGCTTTTCTACCCAGTCTCATTCTTTTTCTTTTAAATTCTCTGACACTAAACTTAATCTCTATGCTTAGTATTACATAAACTCCGCTTGTAAAGTCTGAAACTCATTTCCTTTATCTATTATCCCAACTTCCTTTAATTAACATATACACACTTTCAAATGCCGAGCATCGAGGTATGTTGGTTTTCAATTTGATCTGTAAGGAGAATTTCCCACTCTGGTAGCGATTGGTAGGCCTCTGCCCTTTGCCAACCAAAGGATATATATATATATATATATATATATATATATATATATATATATATATATATATATATATATATATATATATATATATATATATATATATATATATTAGAGGTGGACCGGATAGTAATTTTTTACTATCCGCGGATGCGGATGCGGTTGCGGATATTCAATTGCGGATATCCGCAGATGCGGATGCGGATAGTTTAATTTTTTAAGAGTTTTTGCCATAGATTCTTGGAATTTTAAATATAATATCCAGAATCTATGTTACCAGAGTGTGGGACGGGGACCCAACTCTTGAACACCCCACCAACCTCTTTCCTCAACCTCCACCCATTTGGAAAAAGGTTATATATATATATATATATATATATATATATATATATATATATATATATATATATATATATATATATATATATATATATATATATATATATATATATATATATATATATATATATATATATATATATATATATATATATAGCCAGTAATTCAGTATTACCTTCACACTTCACAGTTTCACATATTCCATTTGAAGTTAATAATTGGTAAGTTATTTTAAGGAAATAAAAGCTTTTGGGTTCTTTCAGGTGAAAGTTTGATTCGATTTTCGTCGTAAATGAGGCCTGCTCCACTGAAAAGACGCTCACTAGCAACACTAGTTGAAGGACATGCTAAATAAGTCCTTACCAGCTCAGCAAGAAAAGGGAAACTTTTGCAATTATCTCTCCACCAAACCAGTTGGTCTTTATCTGCCTCCAAACGTGGGAGTTTCAGATAATTTTCAATAATCGATATTGTATCCTTTGACACTTCTGACTGTGATTCTTCATCGCTGCTGGAAGCTAGAAGATCTTTCATTGATTTAGCAATGCTTAAGCTAACAGATTTTGTTTCTTTTGTATCTGAGTGCTTTTGCTTTTTCTTGAAAGGCGTTATTTTAGCTGTTTCTATCATCTCATCGCATAAGCATCCTAATTTGATTTTAACATTCTGAGAAACAAGTGGTTTAAAAAATTTTGTTTTGTACCTAGGATCTAAAAAGGTTGCAATTGTATAAGCATCATCATTTTCCAGGTTTTCAAATCTGTCGTTCATCTCCTTTATTAATGTTTCAGTCATCCTTGAAACTCCCTTAGACTTAATAACATTTGTTAACACAACTTTCAATGTTGAAACAAGTGGTATCACATCTGACAAACATGATTCAGCTGAACTTATAGTCTTTCTTAGTAATTTTTTACTATCCGCGGATGCGGATGCGGATGCGGTTGCGGATATCCAATTGCGGATATCCGCGGATGCGGATATTGGAAAAATGATGCGGATATCCGGTCCACCTCTAATATATATATATATATATATATATATATATATATATATATATATATATATATATATATATATATATATATATATATATATATATATATATATATATATATATATATATATATATATATATATATATATATATATATATATATATATATATATATATATATATATATATATATATATATATATATATATATATATATATATATATATATATATATATATATATATATATATATATATATATATATATATATATATATATATATATATATATATATATATATATATATATATATATATATATATATATATATATATATATATATATATATATATATATATATATATATATATATATATATATATATATATATATATATATATATATATATATATATATATATATATATATATATATATATATATTTACAGAACGCCACCACTCACGGGCAGAGCCCATTTCAAGGAGGGGGTATATATATATATATATATATATATATATATATATATATATATATATATATATATATATATATATATATATATATATATATATATATATATATATATATATATATATATATATATATATATATATATATATATAATCATGGATTCGGATTCGGAGGTTCTTGGTTCGGACTCAGATTCGAGATATTCCAAAATCAGCTGCATTCAGATTCTATTCGGATTCAGAGGTTCCGGATTCGGATTCTGTTCGAAAGTTGCCGGTTTCGCCCATCACTGATATATATATATATATATATATATATATATATATATATATATATATATATATATATATATATATATATATATATATATATATATATATATATATATATATATATATATATATATATATATATATATATATATCGTACACGTTTCTATTCTTGTGAAATCTGGTTTTTATAATGAAGAGTAGTACCAGAGCTCGGAACATTTTCTTTGGAGAAACAATAAAATTTTCGGTTAAAATTTGTCTTTTATTTATTCACAAAAAATTCTATTATTAATCACTGGTTAAAATTGACTTAAAACTAATTCTATGTTACTTAAAATTATTGTAGGAAAACATGAAGTTAAAACTTTTTTTCTTTTTTTCAACGTTTCGGGAAATATATTAATCCCATCATCAGGAAAGCAGCTTTGATTGTTTTTAAACAAAAAATAAAAAATTTTCCATCCTATCACAAACCAACCAACCAACAGATTTAAAAATCTTAGAATCCATCCATATTTCCATTCTTAAACCTTCTCTCAATAGTGACAGTGGCCCTTTCAAATTACAACTTAATTGATTTAATATTTTATTTACTTTTATTTGATTTTTATTTTTATTTGTATTTTTATATTCTAATGTTATTTTATTCTAGTTACCTGTGTCATGTTTTGTATTTAATATTTCTATTCTTTCTACAGATAAAATTTTTTATTTTTTGTTTAAAAACAATCAAAGCTGTTTCCTGATGATGGGATTAATATATTTCCCGAAACGTTGAAAAAAAGAAAAAAGTTTTAACTTCATGTTTTCCTACAATAATTTTAAGTAACATAGAATTAGTTTTAAGTCAATTTTAACCAGATTAAAAATAGAATCTTTTTTGTGAATAAATAAAAGACAAATTTTAACCGAAAATTTTATTGTTTCTCCAAAGAAAATGTTCCGAGCTCTGGTACTACTCTTCATTATATATATATATATATATATATATATATATATATATATATATATATATATATATATATATATATATATATATATATATATATATATATATATATATATATATATATATATATATATATATATATATATATATATATATATATATATATATATATATATATATATATATATATATATATATATATATATATATATATATATATATATATATATATATATATATATATATATATATATATATATATATATATATATATATATATATATATATATATATATATATATATATATATATATATATATATATATATATATATATATATATATATATATATATATATATATATATATATATATATATATATATATATATATATATATATATAATATAAAAGTATTTATAATGTAAGGCTATTAACAAATGTAATTTATTCAATATCTAAAAACATGTCTTAACCTGTAAAAGTTTGTTCTTCCCTTTACTCAAAACGTTTGGTTGGTTTTTGCAGCTGCATCTCGTGCATCCGCTTATGTCTAGGAAAGAGGTCTCTGACCTTAATTAAAGAAGGATCAGAGAAGGTCTCCGACCTCGTACAGGAAGGATCCAGAAGAGGGCTTCGCTCTCTTCTGAGGAAGCTGCGCATTCCGAATCCTCCCAGGAAAGAACATGAGGAGGGCAATGCCCTTCCTGGAACCTGAAAAAGAATGCTCCGCCTTCCTTAGCTTGCCAGGAAAGAATATATACTATATGACAGGTCTCAAAATCTCATAGTTAGGCTTAAAGGTTAGATTAAATGGTAACTTTCACACGAAAACCTTTCAATTTGGCGGCTACGCTAGAGTGACCACCCGTTCCAATTTTTTAAGCCGTGTCACGTTTTTTTAGAAGGTAAATCGGGAAGGACATTTGTTTCAATCTTTAGATTTGGCAAAAATTATTTATTCAGCCAATCAGAGGGAGCGGCGCGGGGAACAGAAGGAAAAAAAAATTTTTTTTTTCTTTATGTAGAATGTCGTTAATTAATAAACCATACGACTTATTTTGGAAAACAACATTCGTATTTCTTCTTAATATTAAAAATTACCCTCCTTTATACATCCTTTAAAACCCTTATAAGCAGGGTATTTTGAAATGTTCAAAAGCTTCCCAATTTTTGGTCAGGAAAATATGGTCACTTTAGGGTAAGCCCAAAAATAATCTCAGAAAAAAACATGAGGAAATAGGGTGATGTGGTTATACCCGATGTATCGATGTTTTGATGATATTTTGTTTGATGTCAATTATTTCCTATATGCAGATATTTTTCAGTTATGCTGATATCTTGCCGATATACCGATATTTTGGCTGCTGAAAGTGTCATATATATATATATATATATATATATATATATATATATATATATATATATATATATATATATATATATATATATATATATATATATATATATATATATATATATATATATATATATATATATATATATAGCCTTTGATGGTAAAGGCCAGAGGCCTACCAAAATTTCCACCAGAGTTCAGGAAAAAATCGGAAACCTGGTCAAATTAAAGGATGACATGTCCCGATACACGGCATTTAAAAGTGTGTAAGTCACAGGAAGTTGGGAAAATAGAAGAAGGGTGTGTGTTCCAGATCTTGCCAGTTGAGTATATGTAAGATTGAGCATAGCAGTTAAGTCTGCGGTCAGAGAGAGGATGAGACTGTGTAGAAAGGCGTGTTGCACGAGCCCTTCTCAATGGAGGAGGTGTGCGACGAGAGTTCAGAAGAGCGATAGTGTAGAGAGAGTGACACAACAATTCGAAGGGCAGATAAAACCCCAGAGAGAATTAGAAAGAAAAGGAGAGTTGGTAAGACGAAAAGCCACAGACTCCACCTTTTCAAGGAGAGCTGTATTAGTGGAACCACACAAATGTGTTAGTCATACTCCATACAGGGGAGAACAAAACTCTATAGAGAGAAAACAACTGAAAATTATGAAAGCGTCTCAGAACATCTAAACTCTTAGAAGCTTGTTATGAAAGAGAAGTAATGTGATCTTTCCAAGAAAGATCACGAGAAAAAGAAAC
>SEYY01000056.1:120581-123081 GCA_009176605.1 Armadillidium nasatum | reverse complement strand
TATAATATATATATATATATATATATATATATATATATATATATATATATATTATAAAATTTTAGGTGATTGTTTAAATTTATTTAATTAAGTAGAATTTCTACATTTTAAAAAAAAAATTCACAACCAATTTGAAACTTTACTTTTATTTGTGTTTAAAATTTTGAGTGTTTTCTGATCAGAAATTTTAGTTTGGATTCAAGTAATGTTGCGCGTTGGGAACAGTTTATTCGTGAAATTAATTTGTTGACCGAAAAAAGTGATGGCTTTAGCACTTGTTGGTGGATCCCGGGAAAGCGGTGCATCTAGCCATGTAACCCCAGGATTGAGCGAACGTACGAGGCTTGTTAACCACAGCGCCATCCTAACAGCCGCTCACACATCTGGTTACTACGGGCAAATTGAACATAGTAGAGGGCACCCCTCGTCTATGGGAGCTCTGCAACCTCATCATTCACAAGGCAATATGAATAACCAAATCCAAGATTCAACTCCAGACAGGCCCATTGGATATGGTGCTTTTGGTGTTGTGTGGTATGTACCATTCTACTTTGTTAAAGTGTGAAAGAATTTATATTTATATCGATTTCTTTTGCACTTTTCAAGGCAGCATTATTTTCATTTTCTTAACCTTAGTCATTTATTTTTGCAAAAGTAATTTAATAGTACAGATTTATACAAATTTCAGTTTCATGAGATTTTATAAAAAAAGGAAAAATATTAGAAAATGCGTATTTAGAATTTTATACTGCATCTTGCAAACTTGATTTTTACCTTTTAATCATCGTAAACCATATATTCCATAAAGTATATATTATATATATATATATATATATATATATATAATATATATAATATATATATAGTATATATATATATATATATAATATATATATATATATATATATATATATATAATATAGAACGTTTCCGGAGATATTCCTCCTCCTTCAACCCCCTCCAACTCATTTATGCCTAAAATTAAAATGTTTCTAAATATATATATCATTTCTGCTCTCTCTGAGCTTAATACTAAGAAGGCGTACGGTCCTGATGGTATTCCTCCTGTGGTTCTCAAAACTTGTGATTCTGGTCTTGTACCCTGATTTGGTAAACTACTTCGTCTCTGTCTTTTTGCTTCAACATTCCCTCCTTGCTGGAAACCTGAGCTCATTCAGCCTGTGCCGAATAAAATATATCTCTACCTTCAACTGCTGTCACATTCTTTAACCTCCGTTCTTGTTAAAGTTTTAGAATCTCAATTAGAAGCATCTCAATTCTTCAAATCTTATCTCTGATCGCTAGTATGACTTCCATAAGAAACGCTCTACTGGTGATCTCTTTCTATTCTCTCTGACTCTTGGTCTTCCGCTTTACGATATTTCGGTGAATCTTTTGCTATCGCGCTGGACATTTCGAATCCCTTCGATAGGGACTGGTACAAAGCTTTGATTTCTAAACTTTCCTCTTTCAGAATTTATCCTTCTCTTTGATTTTCTTTCTGGTCGTTCTATAGCTGCTGTTGTAGACGACACCATTCATCCTTTAAATCTGCTAATAGTGGTGTCCTATCCCCAAAGCTTTTTAAACTTTTAATTAATAATCCTCTCTATTACTTCATTACCTATCCGATCCTATGCTGATGATCTCACCCATCATTACTCCTTTCAGTTTGAAAGGCGCCCCTCCAGCAACAGTTAATTGACGCTAGAATGTTGGCCTTGGAATATCTGACCTCTGATTTTTCTTGCACTTCAAATTGAGGAAGAGAAAACATAGTCTTTTTCAATACCTCAAAAACTCAGTTCCTCCATGTCTCTACTCGAGACTATCTACTACAAAACTATGACATCTTCTAAAACACGCAACTCAAGCCTTCATCTGTCCTTAATAATCTCTAGTGGTCTTTCTTGGAAGGATCACATTACTTCTCTTTCTAAACAAGCTTCTAAGAGGTTGGGTGTTCTGTTGCACATTCATGATTTTTTTTATGCCAATTCAATTGCTTTCTCTTTATAGGGGTATTGTTCTCCCCTGTTTGGAATACGCCTCATACATCTGGGGTAGTTCCACTCACACAGCCACAGCTCTCCTTAACAAGGTGAAGTCTGGCTTTTCGTCGTAACTAATTCTCTCCAGTATCTTTCTCTTCTGAACTCTTCCGTTGCTTTTCTCCTCCATTGAGAACACGCTTGTGAAACACGATTTTCTACACAGTCTTATCCTTTCTCTGTTCAACTGTCTGATCCCAGACTTAACAGCTATGCCTAATCTTATATGTACACAATTGGTAAAGTCTGGAACACACTCCCATTTTCTGTTTTCCCAACTTCTTTTGGCTTGCACACTTTCAAGAGCCGTGTATGGGTGCATGTTGTCGTTTAATTAACGATTAGGTTCTTTATTGACCCAACTCTGGTGGAAATTAGTAGGTTTCTGGTTTTTACCCACCAGAGGATATTATATATATATATATATATATATATATATATATATATAT
>SEYY01000056.1:112500-120481 GCA_009176605.1 Armadillidium nasatum | reverse complement strand
TTTTTTGAACTAAAAAAATCCCCTTTTCAGACAAATTTAAAAAAAAAAAAATACAACTATGACATTTCCTATTTTTGGTGTGTATATGGGGCTTACAACATTCCTCTATGTACTTTATTCGATGACATTCGTTGGTTTTGAGATATAGCCTTCAAAAAGGTCATTTTTGGCCAAATTTAAAAAAATTCCCAAAGTTTGAGAGGCTATATCTGCTTCAAACAAAGAGCATTTAAATATGCACTAATATAAATATTGTTACCCTGCACTCTTCTAAACAATATTCACAAATAAAAGAAAATAGTAGGTAGCGTTTTTATAAATAATTTTTTCCTCCAAAGGGTACGATTTTTGGAAAATTTTTTTCAAGTGCTTATATAACTTTTTCTAGACGTGATATCAAAAACCTATTCCCACCAATGCAAGAAATTGGGGCAAAGGTATTCAGCTAAATTTTCAGCTCATGTGGACCAGTGGTTTGATCCAGTTATTCATTTTTTTCAACTTTGGTCCAAATAACTTTCAAAACGTTATAGACTCAAAAAAATGCTCGAAATCAACTCAGAACTTCATGAAAAAATTTCACATACTTTGAAAATTTCAGCTCAATCAGTCAAATAATAAAAAAAAATTTCAAACAAAATATATAAGAAAATTAAGATTTTTTTCTTTTCTGTTTCTTTTGACCTCCTTTCTCTGCTAGTAATGTTCATCTTGTGTTTTGATTTTAGATACTCCAAAAAGATTTGGTTGAAATTTTTTTTACTTGTAGCACCCGGAGGTTCTCTTCTAATTTTCTGACTGCAGATGTTACATTTAGCTATTTCGAGCCTATCCTGAAACATTGTAAAGTATTCAAATACTGCAGAAGCTGATCTTTTAGCCATATTGACTGAAAGTATAAACAAAATAATAATTTTTAAATAATGCAGCTAAATGATACAAGTTTGATACATGGCAATAAAATAACAATGATATGTATAAATACAGGTTAAATTGATAATTTTATATCCTACATTTTTTCAAACTTTACCTTAGGGTCTTACTTAGTAAACCTGTTGAATCACTATTATGAATTAGAATATTTTTTTTTTTTTTAATTTTTGTACTTTTTTTAAACTTTTACTATACAAAACTGTAATTTTTGATTTTTTTTTAGAAAATGCATAATATTAATTTAAGTGAATGTTGGCTATTCTACTCCTTCCTTACAATTAAATAAACCTTATATCTGATTTTCTTAACCTTAAATTGCAGTGCTTTTGACCTCTTTACAAATTTTAGGAAAAAGGCCAGAACCCCGGCCCCGGCCCCGGCCCCGGCCAATTTTGGGTGACCCCGGCCCCGGCCCCGGCCCCGGCCAATTTGGGTGACCCCGGCCCCCGGCCCGGCCCCGGCCAAATTCCAACCCCGGTCGGTTCCTATATATATATATATATATATATATATATATATATATATATATATATATATATATATATATATATATATATATATATATATATATATATATATAGCCAAGATAGAGAAAAGTTAGGAGAGGTGATAAGAAGTTTTGCTGAAAAGCTAAAAGAGGTGGAATTGATCGTGAACGTTGAAAAGACAGAATAGTTAATAATTAGAAGGGAGGAGGAGGGAGAGGAGCTTGTGCTGAAGGTGCATGGCGAGGAGGTGATTGTGGTAGAGAGATGTGAGTATTTGGGGAGGGGAAAGTATTCACAAGGGATTTCACAGATTCAGATGGAGGCGAGTGCTGGCCCCACTGACAGGCCCCTAGAACCTTACTTGGATCGGATATATATATATATATATTATATATATATATATATATATATATATATATATATATATATATATATATATATATATTATATATATATATATATATATATATATATATATATATATATATATATATATATATATATATATATATATATATATATATATATATATATATATATATATATATATATATATATATATATATATATATATATATATATATATATATATATATATATATATATATATATATATATATTCTTAACAGTTAAAAATTGGTATCGGTATCGGTATCGGTAAAAAATTTTGGTATCGCTCCATCCCTAATATATATATATTAATATATATATATATATATATATATATATATATATATATATATATATATATATATATATATATATATATATATATATATAATATATGTACCGATACCAGTAAAGAGGCCGATACCGATACCGATACTCTATTTCTTTTAGGTGCCGATACCGATACTTTAATTATTATAAGAAATACACAGTAATAAGATAGAAAATTTGTATACTGCTAGGCAACTGAGGATTGTATTCAATATACAACCAATACTTAGCTATGTATTTCATATTTGATTGTGCCCAAGTATATTTTATAAATTAAAATATTTTCTTTTAGGAATAAATGCACATATAATACTAACAACTTTTTTATGTTTGTGTTTATTCAAAAAATATTCCATTTCCATTTTCCAGTAAGTATTAACAAAGTTTAGCTACTCGCTTTTATGTTTTAACATGATTACAATTTACAAGAAGATTCTTTAACTAGCTACAATATAAAGAATAAAAATAATGAAAGCAGAGACGTCAATTAATCAGCAGAAAAAGAAAATATAAAAAACGCTATTATTCAAACATGACATAATATACTCCTTTATGGTAAAGACATCACTTAGTAGTCGAATTCAAAGTATCGGAGTATCGGCCAAGTGTCGGCCATATTAACCAATACCGATACCCCCCAAAAAAGGCCGATACTGCCGATACCGATATTATATATAATTATATATATATATATATATATATATATATATATATATATATATATATATATATATATATATATATATATAATATATATAGGCCATTGCAATAGCGGAGCGCATAAAACTCAAAAACTACTAACCCTACATTAAAAGGATTATATTTTTTAAATCCTTGTCGAATTTTAGGTAAGAAAAATTGGGAAATAAAAAATAAATTCTTATAATAATAAAGTTTATATAAGTAAATTTTACTTTTTATAAGCCTGGCAAGAATCTTACGTCTGGCAATGTCACTTTTTAAATTTTTTTTTAGAAATTGGAAAACATGGGAAATACCCTAAATCGTCTACAGGAAAAGTAGTCGACAATATCATCATCACTCACGGGTCGGGGGGTACGGGGGCAGAGCCCCCGTAGACATATGTTCGGTTTTTAAATATTTAAGTGCTTAAAACTGCAACACCGGTACGAACTCGTGCCTTAATACTCACTGCCATAAATTTTCTTACTCTCGATGCCTTTTAATTATGAACTTGTCGTACATTTTTATTATTTTTTATTTTTATTTTATTTTTTAAACATTTTTTTTATAGTTTTCTTACTCCGGAAATTACCCAAGGATTTCAAAAATATAATCCTTTTTAATGTAGGGTTAGTAGTTTTTTAGTTATGCATGGCCGCTAATGTGCAGTCTGACCACAATCTATTAGGCTGTGGTCTGACCATATATATATATATATATATATATATATATATATATATATATATATATATATATATATATATATATATATATATATATATATATATATATATATATATATATATATAGGCGCGCATGGATCGGTTTGGAATAAAAAAGATTCAATTAATTTAAGAAAATGAATTGTTTGGTAAATGTTTGAATCTCGCACTTCATAACCTAACTTACTTGTCAAAATTTTTAAAAATTTCAAAACATTTAGCGAAGGGAAACAAGAAGTCCCAATCAAATCCCTTTCGTAGTCCTTAAAGTAACATCTTATATATATATATATATATATATAATATATATATATATATATATATATATATATATATAATATATATATATATATATATATATATATATATATATATATGTGTGTGTGTGTGTGTGTGTGTTTGTATGTATATATGTATGTAAGTATGTATGTATGAATGTATGTGTCTGTTGTTGTTTTTGTTGTACATTTATATGAAATGAGATTTTTTTCCTTTTATTTTCATTCGTTAACAGTTTGTTTGGATAATAATTTTTATTTTTTAATATATATATTATATATATATATATATATATATATATATATATATATATATATATATATATATATATATATATATATATATATAATATATATATATATATATATATATATATATTATTGTTATGATACGTTTTTCCTTAAAAAATTTTGCTCAAAAATATGTTTTATGTCATTACTTCTGAAATAAGTAGCTGATATTTCAAAACTTTTAAAAATTAAAAAAAAAAATTATTAATTTAAACAATAAAATCTTAAACTTCGAATAATAATAATAATACTAATGAAGAAACGTAATGGGTTAAAGTTTTAAATAAATACCGTAATTATTAATTGCTTGCTACCACCCCTATTATTTTCTTCCTGTTAAAGTGAAGGAATTTACAGGTCCAGAAATTTTAATTATTAGCCACAATATCGTGATATATATATATATATATATATATATATATAATATATATATTATATATATATATATATATATATATATATATATATATATATATATATATATATATATATTATATATATATTATTTAAGGTTCCTCCTCGTCATAGACGTTTTTACAAAAAGTCCAATTTTCGTTTCGTGTAAGTCAGACCTTGCCATGTTTAAGTATAATTCATTCATTGTTTATTGTGCCTTTTTATTAATGTTAGATTTACATTGTTGGGTTGCATGGGTTGAAATAATGTTGCAGAGCGTGAGGCAACGTTCAATTTAATAGGAATATTAAATTCATTCAAAACGTGTAACGGGTTTAAACAAATCGACAGGCAAAAACGGAATAAAAATCCGTTAATTTATACTTTTTATAAGAATACAAAATTAAAAAGTTAATTTGTAAATTCAGATTTTTAAAAATTGTAAAAATGCTTTAATTTGAAAACAAAAAAATTATGACATAATAAAATTAAAAGAAAGATAGTTTTATTGGTAAAAGCTTATGAATATTTACACCATTTTTACCTATGTTGTTATGAACAATTTTATGTAAGTTGTTTTTATAAAAATATCTTCATTTTTAGTGACTCTACAAAATATCAAGGAACCATTTTAAAATTTCAGAAATATTTCGTGAATATATATATATATATATATATATATATATATATATATATATATATATATATATATATATATATATATATATATATATATATATATATATATATATATATATATATGCCATTGATCAAACTGAATTGTTATTTAAAGAGAGTGACGGCGAGGAAACTGACGAAAGTGCGTTCGTTTACCGGTCTTTATCATACATACTGGAGAAGCGGAAGCGTAAATTCCGAGTGTTTCTTTCCCTGCAAGTACTTCTCTTACTATTCTACATTTAAATATAGTAAATTCGACTGAGATTCTCATTTTAAAGAATAAACTCTTTATCTTTGTTGTGATACTGATAAGGGTGTCCAACCACTGTATTTCTGAAACTCTGCTCTGCATTATATATATATATATATATATATATATATATATATATATATATAATATATATATAAATTATATATATATATATATATATAAGATAGAGAGAGAGAGAGAGAGAGAGAGAGAGAGAGAGAGAGAGAGAGAGAGAGAGAGAGAGAGAGAGAGAGAGAGAGAGAGAGAGAGAGAGAGAGAGAGAGAGAGAGAGAGAGAGAGAGAGAGAGAGAGAGAGAGAGAGAGAGAGAGAGAGAGAAGAGAGAGAGAGAGAGAGAGAGAGAGAGAGAGAGAGCTGCTTAATTTGCAAAAGAGAAATTGAAACTAAAGATTATGTAGCGTTCTTTATATTAGTGATATTAAAACAGAGAGAGAGAGAGAGAAAATGATAATGAAAATGAAATAAATGTCTTTTAAAGCGACCTATTAACACACTTCCTCATCGCCAATCTTTAGGCGTGCTCTGACCATTGCTCTTACGTGCCGCTGATGCTTCATCAATTAATTGCCTGGCCCTCTTTTACATTGTTTGTTTATATACTTTCTCTTGGTTGTCCCTTCAAGAAGGAGAGAGTGACTATACAACTCACAAATATACATAACATAGCCTATATATATATATATATATATATATATATATATATATATATATATATATATATATATATATATATATATATATATATATATATATATATATATATATATATATATATATATATATATATATATATATATATATTATATATATTAGATATTGTAATCCTGTAACGAAGAGTGGCTTTCTCTTCAAATGTTGGTGTCGTTTTTTACATTTATAGTTTTCACTTTTATTTCATTAACCTAGATTTGCGATCAGTGTTATCATTAAGCATCCTCTCTCCATCCCGCCTCCAAATCATATACGAAAAAGTACCGTATAGAAAGTTTTGAGTGAAAGTTGGGGTGGGGCTAAGCAGGGGAAAAGCGTGGAAGGAGTCTAGGGGAGGGAGGGGGGAGGGTCTTTTTGGTTCTTAAACGGATTTAAGATAAGATTTTATTTACGTGATTGGTTTGTTCTTAAAATATTTTCTCTTTTATGAAAGCTAGTAGAAGCTTCTCCCGTTAACTCCACCCCCTCCCCCTCTTACGAAAAAAAAAAAACTTTATTTATCCCTGTTTCCCATTCTTCCCCCCCCCCTCCCCACAAGTCCAGAATTTTAAGATTGTTAATTAATGTTGCTTTCGTAATTGTGAAATAATTATCTGACATAAAAGCTTTTGTCTACGTGCGATTCTCTGTCATTCTCAGCAGCATTGTTGATGACCGGCGCTCTTTCGCGTTCTTTTTACGTCAGTCTGTCACGAGGTCAGGCTCCACTTTCGCGTGTTTACAAGCTAAAAATGGAAAGCGAATTTTAAAGAAATGAGACTTAATAATTTATTACTAACTTTTTCAAATTGGCAATTATTTATTTAAAGCGTATATTATTTATTTATTTTTATTTCCTTATATCAGTGTCCTTTAGATAAGGAAAGCCATTTTGTAGTTTCCATACTGTAGTTGAGAAAACCATCGATATTATCGTTTTTTAAAACGATTATTGTCTTGGTGGGGAGAATTCGGGTTTTTTTTTTTTTAATTTTAAAAAAAAATTTTTTTTTTTTTTTTAGTTTTTTTTTTTTTTTTTTATTTTTATATATATATATTATACTATATTATAATATATATATATATATATATATATATATATATATATATATATATATATATATATATATATATATATATATATATATATATATGGCTTAGGTGTAGATTGTTTCTGAGTTTCGATATTTTTTATATCGATATTTTTTTATATCGATATTTTATTTTAATCGTTATCCTTAACATTAAGGTAGCTGTATGTGGCGGCAACGTTCTTGTATAGGTTAGGCCTCTTTTACGGCAACTTCGGTAGTTCAGGTTATGATAAGTCGAACTAAGTACGCTAGGAAAGGAAGTAATATTAATATGTGTGGTTTAATAGGGCCGTAGGCCTGTATCTCGCGGCAACGTTCTTGTATAGGTTAGGCCTCTTTTACGGCAGCTTCGATATTTTCGAATATCGATATTTTCTAAAAATCGAAACTCAGAAACAATCTACACCTTTACCTATATATATATATATATATATATATATATATATATATATATATATATATATATATATATATATATATAATATATATATTATATATATATATATATATATATATATATATATGTCGTTTTCTTTCCCTCGACTTTAATTAAAGACCAGGTCACTCATATATCCCTACGAATATCAAGCTCTCTTTGTATGTGGATATCTGACCCTCTGCTCAACTGGGACAAGACTTCAGCATCTTGAAAGACAGCTCCAGCTAGCCATAAAGATCATTTCAGATAACAATATACATCTGCTTCCACTTCTCTGTTCCCAAAACAAAAGCCGT
>SEYY01000056.1:80000-107500 GCA_009176605.1 Armadillidium nasatum | reverse complement strand
TTTTTTTAGAAATGGCGCCAACATTAAATTTTAATGAATATAACATAGCTCATAAAAATTCTAAATATTAAAAAAAAAGAAAGAAAATCAATAATAGAACATTAAATTTTTTAAAAATTATTGAAGCAACTCCTTATTTCTTATTATCGATTGAAAGACTGTGGGGGATGAGTACCAGAAAATGGGGGATAGGATCGGTTGGTTTGGGGGATTTCAAAATTAAAAGAATACCGAAAATAAGCTATGCTTAATACAAATGTTTGGCAGATGATGTACGGGGTTTGATTCTAGAGTATCTTACTCATGCCCGCTCTTTGTTAGTCTTCTTTCTTGCCAAACGCACGATGTTAATCTCGAAATTATTTACGTTTTATTTTTTTTTTTAATTCAAATTTTAGAAACTATGTTAACATTAAAATTTTAATATTAACTTAAAAAAATATTTTAAAATTAACCCTAAAATAAATGAACCAGGACCATAATAAAAATAAAATTTTTTATTATTATTATTATTTATTATTATTGACGTAAGAAAAGTATAATAATAATAATAATAATAATAATAATAATAATAATAATAATAATAATAATAATAATAATAATGTAAATTTGTTTTACTTATTTCATGGTATTCTTTATATATTTGTATATTTTTTGAAAGGAGACCTGCAATTATAACCTATATTTTTACACTTCGCATAAAATATATAAACTTTTATCATGTTGCGTTCAACATCTTTGCAACACGATTTAATTTGTTGCATGCATCAAGTTTATCTTTCATTGAATAGAACTGTGTCATATGCTACACGTTGCCTTTGTTGACACGATATAAATACCTCTGTCATGTGAAACAGTGTTGCATAAAACATATTGCTGAAATATTGCTTTAGTGGAAATCCACCTTTGCTACAGATATCGAAAGGGATTCTTACAACTTGAATGTAGGTTCATATCAGTTTCATAACATTTGAAGCTAAATTTCTTAATATTTGTTCACTTATGTTTAAAATATCTCTTTCGACGTTACCTTCAAGTCTTCAAGTGTATGAAGATGTTTTGGAAAATACACCATTCAGATAAAAAAAAAAAAAAAAAATTGGAGGAGTGAGATCTGGGGAGCCGTGGAGGTTACAAAATTTCGGGAATCAAATAATCACTAAAAAAAATTCCCGTAACATGACAGGTGTTTTAATTGCAGTATGAGCTATCGGGCAGTCTTGTTGCATCCAACTGTCTCCTTCATTCACACGCGCGCGCACACACACACACACACACACACACACACACACACACACACACACACACACATCTCACACACACACTCACACACACGCACTTTTAATAGTGCAATAAACTGTTGAATGAGACCATGATGTACCTTAGCAGTTACAGTTGTCATAAAAGAATGATCCCTATATCTCGACGATGAGAAATGGCACACCAAACACCGGTCTTCAGTTTATTTAATGCCCATTCATTAAAAGTAAGAGGATTTTCATTGCTTTATATTTCACTGTTTTGACTGTTCATATTACGATCCACTGGTAATTAAATCCGGGTTATTAAATTACGCCTTTGTTCCGTTTGCATCAACAAAATAAGGAAATTAATGGCAGTACTCTTGACGTTTTTAACTGAGACAAAGGGATGTTTCTTAGTTTTCTTTGTTTGACGTATGTCATTTCTTAATCTATATAAGTGAACAGATGACTTGGGCTAGAGTATTAAAAGTACAGTTTCTAAGTTTGTCGATGATACTAAATTCCCTAGACCTTCTGTTGCAAATCTTAAGGGTTGTACGATTACACTTCATCATGATTTGAATAGACTTAGGCCGAAAAAATGGCAAATGAACTTCAATGCAAAATAACAATGTTCTTCACAATGACAAGTTAAAAATGTTAATCGTTAATTATGACATTAATAGGAAATGGCTTGAATATCTTGACAGAAAAAAGGACTTGGTATTGGTCTTGTAATTGGTAACAGTATGAAAATTTTAGAGCAATGTTCATATCTGGAAATAGTGCTAGAATAGAGTCAACAAAATGGTATGAACTATAAACCATAATATTGCAGAAAGAGTTAAATTATGATAAAGCCTATAATAATTGTTGTTGGACCATAAGTTGATACTGTGCACAAATTTGAGTGGGTGGCACTTATCCCATACCTAAGAAAATAGATTGAATTGTTTGAGACATTAAAAGGTAGAGCTATGATAATGATTTGTGAGTTTGCCAAGTAGAATTTGAGACGAAATTAAAAAAAAAAAATAAGAAGAGAAAATTCTTAAAGATGTTATTTAGGTTCATTTGAACTTAACACTTATGGGAAGAGTAAGTTTTTAAAACTAGACCACGATAGAACTACTAGAAGCAGTAGGAAAAGAATTGTGAAAACATTTTGAGCCGAACATCTCTTTCAGATGTGGATGTTGCATGCTTAGCTGAGCATCTCTTTAAGCTATAGATGTTGCATGCTTAGCTAAACATTATTTCACTGAAGACACAAAACTAGATGGAAAGGAGTATAAGTATTTTGATTTAAAATCTGGGAGACACGATATTAAGTTTCTTGAATGTAAGATGCTTAGTGGTTAGATTTGTAAACTAATTGAGTGGGTATGTATCTAAAATCTAAATAGTATTTATAGTGAATAGAAATTTTATTATATAAACCTCTGTACAAGTAATTTAAAACTGAGATAAAAGACTGCTCCGGGTGGTAGGATATCCGGCCTGTGTCCGAAGAAAAATCTTTTTGGCTGAATCTCTAACCTCCGGCCAAACTTATGACTAGAGTTACAACAGATAATAATAATAATAATAATAATAATAATAATAATAATAATAATAATATTATTATTATTATTATTATAAATTGATTGAAATTGTTTTTAATAACTTTAACTTTTACAAGTCTGTCAGAGATAATAAAAGAAGAGTTCGTATTAAAGAAAAAATCTTAGTGAAACTGACGTGCTGATTTCAAAATAATAAATAATAATAATAATAATAATAATAATAAATAATAATAATAATAATAATAATAATAGGACAAAATTTTCTTTTTTGAAATGTCATTTCTATTGACTTTACATGTTTTATATATATATATATATAATATATATATATATATATATATATATATATATATATATATATATATATATATAATATATATATATATATATATATATATATATATATAATATATATATATATCTTTCAATTAGGCTTCATAGTCCTTTATTTTGAGTACAATAACTCTGTAAGAATATTTTTGAATGTTGCATTGAAAAACATTTTTCATTGTTATCAAAAGTTGATCGCCAGAGCGTTCTTTCAATTGAGATGATTTTCCTCATTATGAATGAATGATGTTTGTGGTGTGCGTTTATTTGCATGAGAAGAAGAAGGCTTGGTTAATAAAAGAGAAAACTACCTACAGGAAGAAGAGGAAAATTTTCGTTTCGTTTCGCAAAGAGGAAGAAGTTGCCTTCGACTGGAAAAATGGATAGCGGAAAACGAAGCCGTCAAGAAAAACGAAGTTGCAAATATGTTTGAAGTTTCTGAAATGAAGGGAGAAAAAAAGTAGCTTAGTGTAAGATGGGAAGAAGCTTAACTAACGTACGAGGAAATATGAAACCACTACGTAAATAAAAGTGGAACAAGGTTAGAAAAGGACTTTACCGAAAAGACAATAGAATTGTTGCTGAAAAAAAGAAAAAGTGTTGACGCACACACACACACACACACACACACACACGCGCACACGCGCGCACACACACACACACACACACACACACACATTCAGAGATAAAAATAAAAGGAGAGAGTTAAAGATAATAAGATAATGAAGATAAGAAATATTAAGCAAAGATGCGAGCTAATTTTGTAATAAGTTTAAAGAAAGACGAAAGCAAAAGAAGTGTGATAATTATTAGTAAAAGAAACCTGAGAGAGAGGAGAGGAGAGAGAGAGAGAGCGGGTGGGGAAAGGGAGAGGAGAGAGCGACCACACAGTGATGTTGGAGCGTTAGTTCAACAGCGTTCTCAAATGACTCCGAGAATTCTATTGATCAAAACTGCTCCTCTTATTTTTCCCTCTTTCAGAATAAAAGTTCGTAATAATACGTTGTTCTTTGTTCTCTAATTGGGACGATAAAACTGCTTTCAGTTTTGATCCCTTTAATTAAGGATTACTTATTTTAAAGAAAAATATATATAAAATAAATTTTTATTAAAATGTTAAAATTTGTTGCTATCAACTATTGCCCTCGTTTGAAATTTCCCTTTAAGTAAATAATCGTGGTACAAAACAATAGCTTAAAGTTATATGGAGTATAATAAGCCTTAGGCTAGTGTTTTTCCTTTGCCGTTCTTGAAATGGTCCATTATCGGATGCCATAAGGATAAGAACAGAATTTCAATCATTTAAAATAAATCAAAATACGTTGAGGAAGCGCCACTTGCCACGTCTGCCACGTATTCACGCGTTTTGTTTGGCTATTATTCCCCTTCCCTTATGTTGGTCATAATCGTTTTTTCGCTTTTTCTCCCCTCATGCATTTTTTAGCTAAGCACTTCTCCCCTTCGCTTGTAGCTGCTGCTTTGACCATCTGTTGAGCTCTACTCTACTCTTCGGAAATTATAAGGCCACCCTCCTCCCTCCTAGTCTTTGTTGCCCAAGATCCTCCTAGCCTAGTGTTTTTAGAAATAGGAAAATGGGACTTTCAGGAAATATTGAAAGAGTATTTTCTGCTAACGAAAGATTTTTATTGCTAACATGTAGTTAAATTCGTTTATGATTTGGATTTTATATATTCCCTTCTAGTTATTTATTGTTGAAATTTCAATCTTTTGATTTTTTTATTACATTTTCTTTACGTACCACTTCGAATTCTATTAGAACTATTTGTTTGTACTTATGATAATCATTATTAATGAAGTACCACCCTCAATCTTGGCTTCTATTTTTAAATTTCTTATATATATATATATATATATATATATATTATATATATATATATATATATATATATATATATATATATATATATATATATATATATATATATATATATATATATATATATATATATATATATAATTGCATCTATTGTTTTTTTATGCCATTATGATAAATTTGTTGAGAATTGTGTGATATATTTAAGAGAAGAATGTTGTAATTTTAAGTTTGGTGTTTCTCTCGGGAAGCAAAGGCAGAGAAGAAAGATGGTTTGGTTTGTGTCCGTGGTTCGTTCCCCTTCTTTGTCTCATTTGGGTTCCTCTCGACCCTTTTCGCTTTCCTTCTTTACGACTCTCACATGTTCCCTAAGAAAGCTTCCATTCTCATTCACTTTTTTTTTTTCTTCCCTAGCGCTTCAATCAATAGGGCTTTCCCATCAACAAAAAAACAACAATATAATAATAACAACATAACAACAAAAAAAATTTCCTAGCATTGTAACGAGAAATTTTTCACATCATTAACGAGTGTTTCGCTCTTACTCTTCGTTTTCAGTTCAAAATGTATTCCAAATTTTTAAAAATCTTATTAAATCAAATTGCGCACTTGATATATATATATATATATATATATATATATATATATATATATATATATATATATATATATATATATATATATATATATATATATATATATATATATATATATATATATATATATATATAATATACACTACATGGTATTTAAAATGAACACCTGTGATTCGAGCTCCTCGTTTTTCTCTCCTCGAAATTCTATTTAATAACATAAACACACACACACACTACACACCTAAACAAACAAAACACACAGAAACACACTCAATGCATTTATACTTACATTCAACACAGATGCTGTTAAAATCAGAACCTGAGATTTTAAGGATGAAATAACTATTAAAGGGCAAATAATAATAATAATAATAATAATAATAATAATAATAATAATAATATAATAATAATAATAATAATAATAATAATAATAAATAATATAATAATAATAATAATAATAAAATAAATATAATAAATAATAATAAATAAATAAATAAATTAAAAAACTAAGTGAATACATCGTGAACCGATCCCTGGTCTGGTTGGCAACAAGCCGCCAACATCGCCATTTCTTCACATATCGATTAAGTGATCTAAAATGCGGAAAATGCAAAACTAATATATAACATTCAAGAGAAATACGTTCCTTTCCATTTTATTTTCATATTCTTATATTATTATTATTATTATTATTATTATTATTATTATTATTATTATTATTATTATTATATTATTATAAAATATTAAATTTTTTACATTATTATTAAAAATAATAATAATATTACATTATAATAAATATTTATATATATATATATATATATTATATATATATATATATATATTATATATATATATATATATATATATATATATATATATATATATATATATATATATATATATATATATCACTTTAAACTATTACGCAATTACGTATAAATCTGTGAAATTATAGTTTCATTTGAATTCCGTTCTCTATCGTTTATCATAGCGTCCCTTCATAATAAAAGTCATTTTGTGAGTGTATGTGTGTGTATGTATGTCCGTGCATCTGTGTGTGTAACTCTATCCATGTATAGGACAATCTCCCTCGTGAAAAACACGTGTGTCTTGGTGGTGCCCTCCTCGTTTTCGCTTGTGGGAGCCAAGCTTCGAAGCCTAACGGAATCGTTGGCATCACGACTCTCAAAAGGGAGACTATAAAAAAAATGGCAAGAGGAAGAAGGGGGAGATTTAAATCAATACGTATTCGAACCCTCAACCTCACATAATAGAAGAACTTTCCTCTCTCTAATTCACGAGCACAAAGCACAAGCACAAAAAAAAAAAAAAAAAAATAAAAATAAAAAAAATTTAATGCATGACTTTCAAATACTTTCCACCGAAAAATGAAACTAAGAAATCAAATGAAATGACCAACAATGTTACAGAAAGGCCTAGACTGACTTTTTAGAAAAAATTAAAAATGAATTTAAATTGCAACAACACGACACGTATTAATGTCGAAGTAAAAACAGTAAAAAACATTAATAAATAATAATAATAATAATAATAATAATAATAATAATAATAATAATACTTGTGAACAAATAACGTAATTGTCGAAGTTGATTAGAAGTTCAAAAACCAATTTCCTTAATAATAATAATAATAATAATAATAATAATAATAATAATAATAATAATAATAATGATAATGAAAAAAATACCTACTTATTTTATTATCACAATATACATCTCGTCAACTATTGATTAATTAAAAAAAAAAAAAAAAAAAAAAAAAAAAAAAAAAAAAAAAATTAAAAAAAAAAAAAAAATAATATATAATATATATATATATATATATATATATATATATATATATATATATATATATATATATATATATATATATATATATATATATATATATATATATATATATATATATATATATATATATATATATATATATATATATATATATATATATATATATATATATATATATATATATATATATATATATGCAACTATAATAATCGAATGTCTCACATATCCAAAAATGTACAAAAGTCTAAGAGATCTTTAGGATAAAAACATACGTGGGATGCTGAGCATGGCAACATACAATTGGTTTGCTCATTCCAATTATATATATATATATATATATATATATATATATATATATATATATATATATATATATATATATATATATATATATATATATATATATATATATATCCTTAAAAAAAAAAAAAATTCCACCGGAGTTGGAAAAAAAACTATTTTGGTTGATAGAGGCCGACATGTCAAGATACACGGCGTTTGGAAGTATGCAAGTCAAAGGAAGTTGGGAAAACAGATAAAGGGAGTGTGTTCAAGACTTTACCACCAGTAGAGTATATGTAAGATTGAGCATAGCGGTTGTCTGGGGTCGGAGAGTTACACAAAGAAAGGATGAGACTGATTAGAAAGGCGTGTGGCACGAGCTCTACTCAATGGAGGAGGTATGCGACGAGAGAGTTCAAAAGAGCAATGTCCGTTGTAACAGCGATAGTAGAGAGAGAGAGAGTAACACAACAATTCGACGGGCAGAAACGGATTGGAGTGAGTAAGGGTAGGAGAGTTGATGAGACGAAAAGCCGTAGATTCCACCTTCTCAAGGATAGCTGTATGAGTGGAACCACTCCAGATGTGGGAAGCATACTCCACACAGTGGCGAACAACACCCCTATAAAGAGCAAGAAGCTGGGGAAGCGTGAAGTAATTCTGAAGGCGCCTCTGAGCACCCAACCTCTTAGAAGCTTGTTTGGAAATAGAAGTAATGTGATTTTTCCAAGAAAGATCACGAGAAAAAAGATACACCTAGAATATTAAGAATAGTTGAAAGTTTGAGTTGCGTGTTTTCGAAAAAGACATCATAGTTGTGTGGAAGACTGTGTCGCGTGGCGAGATGGAGGAACTGGGTTTTTGAGGCATTGAAAACAACCATGTTTTCTCTATCCCAATTTGAAACACGTGAAAAATAAGAGGCTAGTTGCTTCAAGGCTACTCTTCTCGAGTCTAACTGCTGTTGGGAGAGATGTCTTTCAAACTGGAAGGAGTAATGAAGGGTGGAGTCGTAAGCATTGGAGTGGATAGGAGATGAGGTAATAGAGAGGTCATTAATGAAAAGCCGAAAAAGTGTTGGGGATAGGACAGAATCCTGAGGAACACCACTATTAAAAGTTTTAAGGGAAGAACGGTGGTCGTCTACAACAGCTGCTATAGAACGATTAGAAAGATCACAGAGAGAAAGACAGATACCGAAAAAGGAAAGTTATATATATATATATATATATATATATATATATATATATATATATATATATATATATATATATATATATATATATATATATATATATATATATATATATATATATATATATATATATATATATATATTATATATATATATATATATATATATATATATATATATATATATATATATATATATATATATATATATATATATATATATATATATATATATATATATATATATATATATATATATATATATATATATATATATATATATATATATATATATATATATATATATATATATAGTAGCTAGAGGATGTTATTTACGATGACTTAATTATTAAAAGATTTATAATTAAAAATAATTATAATATTCTTGTTCTTTAAAATTTATTTGCATAAATGATAATGATAGAAATTACTGTCGAGAGCGTTCTCGTCAATGTAAGTAAGGATAGTGAGGTAAAACATGGGCTAAGGAAGGAAGTACGACTTTGGGTTGATGATGACGCAAGCGAACGAGCGTTTCTTGCGGAAACGGTGCAGATACGGCAACAATGAAACGACTTTTCAAGCTTTCTTTCCGACCTTGCCTAGAATCGATTCATCTCTTTAAAGCTTTGGGAAAAAATGGTGACGTTAAGCACTCAAATGTTGAGGGAAGTCACTTTATTTAATATACACTTTTGCAAAGATTTGTTTATATAAATATTTACATTTAGATTTATAAAAGAAATTACGGTCATTTTTAGAATTACAATTTTTAGGTAACAATTTTGTTTTTCTTTATTTTTAAATAAATAAATTTTTATATATATATATATATATATATATATATATATATATATATATATATATATATATATATATATATATATATATATATATATATATATATATATATATATATATATATATATATATATATATATATATATATATATATATATATATATATATATATATATTTATATATATTATATATATATATATATATTTATATATATATATATATATATATATATATATATATATATATATATATATATATATATATATATATATATATATATATATATATATATATATATATATATATATATATATATATATATATATATATATATATATATATAACAAGGGTGCATCGGATATTACCATATTCGATGTCAGGTATCCTAGAGAATAATAAAATTAATTTTTCTATATTAACAATATTTTATGCTCATAACAGGCACTTTACAAAGAAAAGTTTAAAAATCAACCAATTTAAAATTTAAAATACAAATATTCATTGAAAAAGTAGGAAAACCAAAGAATATTTCTTTTAAAAACAGTTTTTAAAAGAATGTGAATGAAATCTTTGTCTCAAATCTTCGTCTAAGATTGTCTTTTACAGTGTTTAGAGGGTTTAGAGTGTCAGGAAAAAGTAAGGTAACAGAAGGTAAAAAGTTTCTAAAATCATTAAATTTCTTTCGAGGAAACTCACTTAAACATTTTCAGCTGAAGTAACCTTCGAAATGTTAAAATAAGGAATGAGTCTATATATATATATATATATATATATATATATATATATATATATATATATATATATATATATATATATATATATATATATATATATATATATATATATATATATATATATATATATATATATATATATATATATATATATATAGTAGAGCCTACTCCGTGTAGAAGTGTAGATGAAGGCGAAAAGGAGCGTATCATTGGGCACTAGGATGAGGTAGGAAGTACCCTTAACATCCCATGTAAACAATGGGGGGAAATCACATCGCCTCGGGAGCGCTACTTCCCTCTCCCATATATATATATATATATATATATATATATATATATATATATATATATATATATATATATATATATATATATATATATATATATATATATATATATATATATATATATATAAAAATATGCAACTATAATAATTGAATGTCTCACATATCCAAAAATGTACAAAAGTCTAAAGAGATCGTAAATTTATTTATTAAATCAATAATGTTTTGAATTTTATTTTAGTATTGTAGTATTGCAAGTAAAATACGAAGAACCGATACTTAATGTTTAATAATTACTGGAGATTTCTAAACTTATTTACAAACTACGGTAATTTAAATCTTCTGGTTATATACTATTTTTTTTTTAAAGTTATCATCATTACTCACGGGCAGAGCCCTATTCGAGGAGTGTGGTTCTTTGCCAGGAGAAATTGAGTTATATGTTATTTCTGACCAAGTTGATAAATTACACAGATTATTTGGGTTTTGGATAGGCAAACCCTGCTCCGGTACAGCCCAATCAAGTATATTTTTGACCACCGGTGGGCGTGGTTTCGAATCCTCGATAGGCGGGCCTTCTCTGTAGGAGCATTTTAGAGAGAATGTGATATTGTATGTGTTGGAATAGCGTGGAATGTTAGAACATGATGACTATTAGGTATAATAAAAGTTTTAAATGTTAACATTTATGAATTAACTATTCCCACTGAACGTTAATGAAATTGTCCATTATCAATATTAAGAAAAGGCAGAGGTTTATTGTGGTTAGTATCCTCTAAAGCTACAAATTGATACCACCTTCCTGCAACTCTATTCCATTCCAAAAATCTATTTGCACAATAATTATTGAATAACATTATAATAACGTTTGACCCATTTTCAATTTCAAACTATAACAAAACCAAAATCTCAGTCAGTTGAGAACTACACTGTTATCAACCTTTAAAATAGAAGTAAAGCTGATTAACTTCTCTTTAAGATATTACAAAAGCCTTCACACTCTTATTATGTAAAGCAAACCTAGAATCTTAAGCAATTTAAATCTCAAGTATTTGTTGTGCATTGCCCCATGTTTTACAATCTATCCAGATTAAATAGCCGATTGTATATATTAAAAAAATTTGTAACTATAAATATAAAAACATTTTTACTATTTTAGAGTTTTTATCTAATAATTTCAAACTCCTGAAGATGCTTCTTTTCCATTTCAAGCAACAAGTGAGGGAAAAAAGCTCTACCATTTAATAAGCGGCACACAAATTCTTACTTTTTTATTAAAACGGTACACGACACTTTTCATTATTGATTTAAAATCATCAACTTATTTTCTCAGAATTTTCAGGCAAATTTTTTTTACAAACGCAAGCGCACGCGCACAAATAATTTCTCTCTCTATCACACTCACACACACGCATATATATATATATATATATATATATATATATATATATATATATATATATATATATATATATATATATATATATATATATATATATATATATATATATATATATATATATATGACTTCAAACAACATCCCAAAGTGGTTTGTAGTTACGATAATACTTGAAGAGCAAGGCAAATAATTATAATTATGGGCAGTTATGTTAAGATGGGAAAAGAAAGATTCGCCAATCATCTTGTGTATTAAAATGTGAAAGACGATTAACTTTTTCTTTCAAAAATACACATTTAAAAATTAAATTTAAAGGAAAAAAATTTTGATTTATAAGAATGAAATTAAAACAAAATCAAAAAAGTTTTTCTTTGGCATCCTAAAGATCGAGTTGGCAATGATCAATAATGTTTTCTGAAGAGCTGCAAGTCCACTGATCAAAGGAGAGAAGGACTCGATTTAAAACCATTTCGTTTACAATACAAATTGATACTCATTTATTCTCCACAGCTCGAAGACTCGAATAGGGATCGATCCAATGAGTTCTCAATTGCGAGGGAACAAATTAAACAACAGAACAAGATACAGAAATCTCTTTCAAAATGATCAATCAATATCGGTTTCATAAATATTTAGCTTATCGTATTAGAGCGCAGATAACAAGTAGCTAAGGAGCAAATAAAACTAAACACACTAAATAAAAATGATTCGAATATGTAAACCAACTTTGAAGCCATTCCTTTAATGAGTTCAAATCTTATGAAAATATTTCATAATTTTCATAATTTCATAATTTATGACAACAGAATTAGTCATAAATTTCACCTCAGCAAAATGGTGTCAAGAGAAAATTCATAAAATGGTGCTTCATTATGATGCCAGATTGAATGAATGAAACAACAACAACAACAAAAAAAAAAAACAGCCAAATTAAAATTATAAAATTAATGTTAAAATTCAAAACGAAATTAAAAAAAAAGTAAATAAAAAATAAATAAATTTTCACTCATTTTATTTCCCTTGGAAATAAGATTCCTCGTAGTCTGATCTATATATTTTTTTTTTTGTTTAATTATATTGAGGCCAGGGTCGGAGATGGTATAGTTTTACAAACAGACTGAAATGCTACCAAAATTTCTTCCAATCTCAGCTCAATGGTTTGTGTACGAGTGTGCGCGCGTATGTGTGCGCATGTTCGAGGGCGTGTGTTCTTTTGCATGTGTATTAGGGATGGGAAGGATAACTAGTTGCTCACTGGTTATCCGGCAAAACAAAAATTCATAATTATAAGAACTAAAATTTTCAAATTATTAAAATATGTAATCTGTTCTATCATTGTTCTATATTTGAACTCTATTCTTTATAACAGTACCTTTGGCTATAAATGTTGAATAAATATAGATATATATTCGAAAATTTACTAAATTAATCACAACTACAAACAAACTTTTTCTACTATATATATATATATATATATATATATATATATATATATATATATATATATATATATATATATATTATATATAATATATATATATAATATATATATATATATATATATATATAATTTGGAAGCAACATATCTTTTAATGTAAAGTACTTTCGACAATTATTGGAAAATTAAATATTAAAAGAAAAAAAAAAAAAAAAAAAAAAAAAAAATTTAGTTAAAGTTAGAAGTAACCTTTGGTCATTAATGAATGATGATTTCGTCGCAGTCGAGTCAAGTGAAGAATAGTTCTTCGCGCATGGTTTTAAAGGCTGGGAACCTTTTCAACTAGGATTTCTTCCCATGTACGATTGCAAGAATGCAAAATCTCTGCAATCGACACTACCCTGCATCATGCGGGATAAAGTGCATTGCATAAAAATATATATATATATATATATATATATATATATATATATATATATATATATATATATATATATATATATATATATATATATATATATATATATATATATATATATATATATATATGGGCTGAACAAAAACATGGAAACAATAGAATGCTAAAATATGGATAACGTCAACTACCCGAAATCGAAGAGGCACCACAGGCAATCGTGAGTCACTTTTCATAAGTAACCTATAACGTAGGCAGGAAGCGTCTGTTATTCTGTGGTCAGCATTCTGTGCTAGTACAAGTGAGGTGTTTGATCTTACAGTGTTTCAAAGAGGAAAATTTGTTGGTTCTCAGATACCGTGTCCAAGGTTGTAAGTTAATATTGTGCTTCCAGAAAACATCATTTGATAAATACCAGCATGGACGTACGTCAAAATTGGTTGACAGAGACAAACGAGCATTGCGAATCACAGGTGTTCATATTAATTCAATCTCATAAGGAATGGACAGCCGACCAATGCAAGACAGTCCTTTGATCATATAATTCGACCTTCACGCTACACAGTTTCCAACTTCCGACCGAGTTTACGCGTGGAAAACACCAACCAAGGAATATGATCTGGACTGACATGCTATAAGTAAGGCATGGGGGAAGTTTAACCATGGTTTGGGGAGCCATATACTGGTATTCTGCAGGCCCAATTATCTAGATGAACGATAATGTAAATGCCAGAGATTACGTATATTTTTCGATTGACCAGGTTCATTCAATGGTACAGATAGTTTCTTTGGGGATGGCACCATTTATCAAGACAATAAGGTTCCAATTGATACAGCTCGTGATGTCCAGTCTTGGTTTGATGATCATGCAGATGAGGGTTTTATGTCTTCCCTGGCTTCCACAATCGCCAGAACTTAATATCAAAGCATCCCTATGGTAAATATTGGAGAATTGGGTTCTGAAAGCTATCTACTACTAGCATCCCTGCTGGAATTTCGTCTAGTTTTGCATGAGGTATGTATAACATTCCATAATATTTGTCCTTTTCCATACGAACTCAGGTGGTTGCGAACGGTGGTACAACACCATTTTAAGAAATAAATTTATGCATTTAGAGGGCGTTTCCATATATATATAATATATATATATATATATATATATATATATATATATATATATATATATATATATATATATATATATATATATATATATATATATATATATATATATATATATATATATATATATATATTCTGCTTAGTCTGATCCCGCTGTATATGCATACATACGGGTAGGTTTCTTAATATTTACTTACTTAAAAGAACATTTTGTATTTTAGTAAGCTTCGATTTTATTAAATTATTGTATGCATATGAATATTTTGATACTACAAATAATTTTCTCTTTGTGATATCGAAGTAAAGGTGAAGCTGTGGAATGTTTTCTCACAGAGATCGGGACTTATTTAAGTGATGAGCATTCCTCCTCCTTTCATTACGGAAAACTAATTTATTTTAAAGAATCTTTTTCGAAAGAAATTAAATCGATTCCAATAATAATTTTAAACACTGAAAATTTCATTACATTTTTTTTTTTTACATATTCTTTCCTCTAATTTAAAGATTAGGAAAGTCTCCAAAATAAATTCGACGAGGTCCTTTCCGCTCATTCAGATAAAATTGCAAAAATCTTTAGTATAGCAGTGGTATATGTTGGTTAACAGTGTGGAAATTTGGTCCCTCTTCCCCTCCCCACGCAAGTTCTTCCATCAGGTCTCATATATATATATATATATATATATATATATATATATATATATATATATATATATATATATATATATATATATATATATATATATATATATATATATATATATATATATATATATATATATATTATGCGTTTTTTTAATCTCTAAGGATTTTTTTTATACTCGCTCAAGGGTCTCAGTCGGGGGAGCTCCCAAAGACACTTTCTCCCCTCCCCCTCCGCATCGCTGGGTCCGCGGAGGCCTTTTGGCAGCCACTGCTGAAATTACATTGTTGCTTACAGAAAACCTTATGAGAGTGAAAGTCCTAACCAGGGACTTTACTGACTTCAGCAAATTCAACGTTTAAATTAGGGTTGGCCGACGCACCGGGTGCGGTGCGGTGCGGTGCGTGGTGCGGTCATTTTGGTGCGGTGCGGTGCGGTGCGCAACGCATTTTCAGCAACCTGGTGCGGTGCGGTGCGGTGCGAAAGAAAAATTAAAAGTGCGGTGCGGTGCGGTGCGCAAAGGAAAATCAACGGTGCGGTGCGGTGCGGTGCGTGGTGCGGCCTCTGGTGCGCACCGCACCGAAGTTGATGTATCCTGCGATAATCATCTGTTTTTCAGATTTTATTATATATATATATATATATATATATATATATATATATATATATATATATATATATATATATATATATATATATATATATATATATATATATATATATATATGAAATTGTTCATATTTTCAAGGTATCATGACAGAAGAGTTAAAGTTAATATCTTTATTCCACCTTCCTCATTTCCTCTCGAAATTTCCTCGACAGAAAAATGAAATAGATTGTAAAAAGACGTGTCTCACTATCCTGTTTCATTGAAGGAGGTATGCGATAGTAGAGTTCAATAGAGCAGTGCTGTTGTAATGAGCGATAGAATGGAAAGTAACAGAACTTTGACGTGCGCAAAGAGATTGAAGAGAATTAGTGTGAAAGAACTGAAAAGACTTAGATTCTATCTTTTCAAGAGCAACATGAGTGGGACTATCCCAGATGTGTGAAACGTACTCCATACATTGAAAACAAGACACCTGTGAAAAGTAAACAAATTTCAAAGGAGCTCCAGAATATTAAACATCATAGAAGATTGTTTTCATAGAGAAGTATTGTAATCCTTTAAAGAAAGATTACGAGAAAAAGAAATAGCGAGAATATTTAAGGACAGACGAAAGTTTGAGTGGCGATGTCAGAATTGCATTGAATGTTGTATCGAGTAGAAAGATGGAGGATCAGAGTTTTGGTGATTGAAAATTCCCATGTTTTCTCTCCCCTCTGAGAGAAAGACCAGAAGATGACTACTACAGGGTCACTCTCCTAGCATTAATTAATTGTTGTTGAGTATATATATATTATATATATATATATATATATATATATATATATATATATATATATATATATATATATATATATATATATATTATATATATATATATATATATATATATATATATATATTTAACTAGTTCTCAAAGATCAAGCTGGTGAACTCGCCTTCCAATTTTCTATCCAGAACAACCTTGAGCAGTTGGTGCAACTCCCTACCCGTATCCCTGATCGTCTTGGTGATGAACCCAACATTCTAGACCTTTTTCTAACTTCTAATCTTTCTCCTTATACTGTTAAACTCTTTCCTCCTCTGGGTTCATCCGATCATCTTCTTATCTCCGTATCTTGTCCTGTCTCTTCAAGTCTTCCGCAAGAACGGCCCCCGCCATCGGCGAGGAGACGTTTCTGGCATTTCGGTGCCACTAACTGGTCTGACTTGCGGTCGTACTTTTCTGATTTTCCATGGAATGATTACTGTTTCCGTGGGAGGGGTCCCTCGGAGTGTGCAGAGCGCATAACTGAGGTGATTCTCTCTGGCATGGAGGCGTACATTCCATATTCTTTCCCTTCCACTAAACCTAATAAACCTTGGTTTAACTCTGCTTGTTCTCGTGCTATCCGCCGCAGGGATGCTGCCTTCAGGGACTACCGTCGTCTTCAAACTCCAGAATCTCATGCAACTTATATTTCATCCCGGAATCGTGCAAAATCTATTCTTCGAGATACTAAAAACTCTTTTCTCCGTCGCAAATGCAATAATCTTTCTGGCTCCTCTTCCTCTCGCCCTTTCTGGCATTTTGCAAAAAAATGTCAACTCTAACTTTGCTTCTTCCTCTTTCCCTCCTCTAGTATCTTCTGACGGTTCAACTGCCGTTTTGCCTTCCTCTAAAGCTGAACTCTTTGCTCAAACTTTTGCCTTAAATTCAACCTTAGACGATTCCGGAGCTGTTCCTACTCCTTCAACCCCCTCTAACTCATTTATGCCTAAAATTGTAATTTCTTCTAAAGACGTCACTTCTGCTCTCTCTGAGCTTAACACTAAGAAGGCGTACGGTCCTGATGGTATTCCTCCTGTGCTTCCGAGCTTGCACCCTGCCTTGGTAAACTATTTCGTCTATGTCTTTCTACTTCAACCTTCCCTTCTTGCTGGAAACGTGCGCTCATTCAGCCTGTGCCGAAGAAGGGGGACCCCTCTCAGCTCTCTAACTATCGTCCTATTTCTTTAACCTCCGTTCTTTCTAAAGTTTTCGAATCTATCCTTAACAGGAAGATTTGGAAACATCTCAATTCTTCTAATCTTATCTCAGATCGCCAGTATGGCTTTCGAAAGAAACGCTCTACTGGTGATCTTCTTTCCCTTCTCTCTGACTCTTGGTCCTCCGCTCTTCGGCATTTCGGTGAATCTTTTGCTGTGGCGCTGGACATATCGAAAGCTTTCGATAGAGTCTGGCACAAAGCTTTGATTTCCAAACTTCCCTCTTTCGGAATCTATCCTTCTCTCTGTGACCTTCTCTCTGATTTCCTTTCCGGTCGTTCTATAGCAGCTGTTGTAGACGGCCACCGTTCATCCTATAAATCTATTAATAGTGGTGTTCCTCAAGGATCTGTCCTATCCCCAACACTTTTTCTGCTTTTCATTAATGACCTTCTCTCTATTACTTCATCTCCTATCCACTCCTATGCTGATGACTCCACCCTTCATTACTCTTTTCATTTTGAAAGACGCCCCTCCCAGCAACAGTTAATAGAGGCAAGGAGGGTGGCCTTGGAGCAACTAACCTCTGATCTATCTCTCATTTCAAATTGGGGCAGAGAAAACATGGTCGTTTTCAATGCCTCAAAAAACTCAATTCCTCCATCTCTCTACTCGACACAATCTTCCACACAACTACGATATCTTCTTCGAAAACACGCAACTCAAACCTTCATCTTTCCTTAATATTCTCGGTGTTTCTTTTTCTCGTGATCTTTCTTGGAAAGATCACATTACCTCTCTTTCTAAACAAGCTTCTAAGAGGTTGGGTGTTCTGAGGTGCCTTCAGTATTTCTTCACACCACCCCAGTTGCTTGCTCTGTATAGGGGTGTTGTTCGCCCCTGTATGGAGTATGCGTCACACATCTGGGGTGGTTCCACACACACAGCTCTCCTTGAAAAGGTGGAGTCTAGAGCTTTTCGCCTTATCAATTCTCCTGCTTTCACTAATTCTCTCCAATCTCTTTCTGCCCGTCGAAATGTTGCGTCACTCTCTCTATACTATCGCTATTACAATGGACACTGCTCTTCTGAACTCTCTCGTCGCATACCTCCTCCATTAAGAAGGGTTCGTGCGACTCGTCTTTCTACACAGTCTCATCCTTTCTCTGTCCAACTCTCTGACCCCAGACTTAACCGCTATGCTCAATCTTACATGTACTCTACTGGTAAAGTCTGGAACACACTTCCTTCATCTATTTTCCCAACTTCCTATGACTTAGGCACCTTCAAACGCCGTGTATCAGGTCACGTCGGCCTTTAATTTGACCATGTTTCCGACTTTCCTCCCAACTCTGGTGGAACATTGGTGGGCCTCTGGCCTTTGCCCACCAGAGGAGAAATAAAAAAAAAAAAAAAAAAAAAACTGAAACTTAAGTGCCTGAGTGTTCTGAGAGCAAACCCTACTCTGTTTCCTCCTACTGTCTCTATCCTCAATTTTCAGCCAAAGGCGGATATTGCACAGACGTGCACAATGATGTTGTCCTTTCTTGTGTCTCTAATTTGGAATCTTTTGAATTCTTCACTTTAAGGCTTAAACTTTTTTGGAACTCCAAAACTAAATTCATTTGTTCTGTCTAATTGTCTCCTAACTCTACAGACTATCCAAAATTCTTCGACTATCTTAACTCTAAAATAGAACACATTCTTCCTTCTTCTCCTTTCTCCGAAATCATCATTTTAGGTGATTTCAATGTTCACCACCGCCAATGACTTTCATCTAGTTCTTTTGATCCAGCTGGTGAACTCGCCTACCAATTTTCTATCCAAAACAACCTTGAGCAGTTGGTGCATATCCCTACCCGATGGTGATGAACCCAACATACTAGATCTTTTCCTAACTTCTTATCCTTCCCCTTATACTGTAAAACTCTTTCCTCCTCTAGGTTCATCCGATCACCTTCTTATCTCTGTATCTTGTTCTGTCACTTCAAGTCTTCCACAAGAACTGCCCCCGCCGTCGTCGAGGAGACGTTTATGGCATTTCGGTGCCACTAACTGGCCTGACTTGCGGTCTTACTTTTCTGATTTTCCAAGGAATGATTACTGTTTCCGTGGGAGGGGTTCCTCGGAGTGTGAAGAGCGCATAACGGAGGTGATTCTCTCTGGCATGGAGGCGTACATTCCATATTCTTTCCTTTCTACTAAACCTAACAAACCTTGGTTTAACTCTGTTCTCGTGCTATTCGCCTCAGGGATGCTGCCTTTAGGGAATACCGTCGTCTTAAAACTCCAGAACCTCACTCAACTTATATTTCATCCCGAAATCGAGCAAAATCTATTCTTCGAGATACTAAAAACTCTTTTCTCCGTAGAAAATTCAATAATCTTTCTGGCTCCTCTTTCTCTCGCCCTTTTTTGGCATTTTGCCAAAAATGTCAACTCTAACTTTGCTTCTTCCTCTTTCCCTCCTCTAGTATCTTCTGACGGTTCAATTGCCGTTTTGCCCTCCTCTAAAGCTGAACTCTTTGTTCAAACTTTTGCCTTTCATTCAACCTTAGACAATTCCGGAGCTGTTCCTACTCCTTCAACCCCTCTAACTCTTTTATGCCTAAAATTGTAATTTCTTCTAAAGATGTCATTTCTGCTCTCTCTGAACTTTACACTAAGAAGGCATACGATCCTGATGGTATCCCTCCTGTGGTTCTCAAAACTTGTGCTTCCGAGTTTGCACCATGCCTTGGTAAACTATTTCGCCTATGTCTTTCTACTTCAACCTTCCCTTCTTTCTTGAAACGTGCGCTCATTCAGCTTGTGCCAAAGGAGGGGGACCCCTCTCAAAGCTCTAACTACCGTCCAATTTCTTTAACTTCCGCTCTTTCTAAAGTTTTCAAATCTATCTTTAACAGAAAGATTTGGAAAAATCTCAATTCTTCTAATCTTATCTCTGATCGCCAGTATGGCTTTCGTAAGAAACGCTCTACGGGTGATCTTCTTTCCCTTCTCTCGGACTCTTGGTCCTCCACTCTTCGGCATTTCGGTGAAACTTTTGCTGTCGCGCTGGACATATCGAAAGCTTTCGATAGAGTCTGGCACAAAGCTTTGATTTCCAAACTTCCCTATTTCAGAATCTACCCTTCTCTCTGTGGCCTTCTCTATGATTTCCTTTCTGGTTATAGACGGCTACCGTTCATCCTATAAATCTATTAATAGTGGTGTTCCTCAACTATCTGTTCCATCCCCAACACTTTTTCTAGTTTTCATTAATGACTTTCTCTCTGTTACTTCATCTCCTATCCACTCCTATGCTGATGATTCCACCCTTCATTACTCTTTTCAATTTGAAAGGCGCCCCTCTCAACAACAGTTACTAGACGCAAGGAGGGTTGCCTTGGAGCAGCTGACCTCTGATCTATCTCGTATTTCAAATTGGGGCAGAGAAAACATGGTTGTTTCAATGCCTCAAAAACTCAATTCCTCCATCTCTCCACTCGACACAATCTTCCATACAACTATGATATCTTCTTCGAAAACACTCAACTCAGATCTTCATCTGTTCTTAATATTCTCGGTGTTTCCTTTTCTCGTGCTCTTTCTTGGAAAGATCACATTACCTCTCTTTCTAAACAAGCTTCTAAGAGGTTGGGTGTTCTGAGGCGCCTTCAGTATTTCTTCACTCCACCCCATTTGCTTGCTGTGTAAAGGGGTGTTGTTCGCCCTTGTATGAAGTATGCTTCGCACATCTATGTATTTGGTTCCATACATACAGCTCTCCTAGAGAAGGTAGAGTCTAGGGCATTTCGTCTCATCAACTCTCCTGCTCTTACTAACTCTCTTCAATCTCTTTCTGCGCTTCGAATTGTTGCGTCACTCTCTATAATATCGCTATTACAATGAAACTGCTCTTCGGAATTCTCTCGTCACATACCTCCTCCACCGAGAAGGGCTCGTGCGACTCGACTTTCTACACAGTCTCGTCCTTTCTCTGTCCAACTCTCTGACCCCAGACTTAACCGCTATGCTCTGTCCTACATGTACTCTACTGGTAAAGTCTGGAACACACTCCCTTCTTCTATTTTTTAAACTTCCTAATGACTTACACACGTTCAAACGTCGTGTATCAGGTCACGTCGGCCTTTAATTTGACCAGGCTTCCGTCTTTCCCCCTAACTCTGGTGGAATTTTAGTAGGCCTCTGGCCTTTGCCCACCAGAGGTGAAATAATATATATATATATATATATATATATATATATATATATATATATATATATATATATATATATATATATATATATATATATATATATATATATATATATATATATATATATATATATATATATATGCTTTAATTGTATATGTCGGTGCGGTGCGGTGCGTGGTGCGCTGATTTCGGTGCGGTGCGGTGCGCTTAGTTTAGCTTTTGGTGCGGTGCGGTGCGGTGCACTGCATTTTGCTTCCGGTGCGGTGCGGTGTGGTGCGCAATGAACGCCAACTGGTGCGGTGCGGTGCACGACGACCTGGTGCGGTGTGGTGCGGTGCGGTGCGGAAAATTCCGGAGCTCGGCCAACCCTAGTTTAAATATTAAAGACTTCGTGAAGGTTATATATATATATATTTATATATATATATTATATATATATATATATATATATATATATATATATATATATATATATATATATATATATATATATATATATATATATATATATATATATATATATATATATATATATATATATATATATATATATATAACCCTGTGAAATGGTAAAATGGCCAGCAGTTATTCCCTGAGTTAAAAAAGGGATGGAAATAATTACAATGCATGGCAAATGATGTTTGTTGTATTTCGAGAACATTTTTTTTTTATTCGACCTATTTTGTTGGGTAAAATTTTTCTTCCTTTTTTGCTATTAAATTATGATTGATGTGATTTTTGGGTATAATGTGAGTTTGCAGGTAGTCGAAGGTCTTGTCTAATGTTTCCTCACGAAACTACAACATGGGTCCAGGTCCTTATTTGATTCGTCATTGAGTTTTGAAGTATTGTTCAGTGGATGTCAGCGTTAATGATTTAAGTCTGAACTAATGTTTATCTCTGCTGCATTTGATCGGTTTCTTCTTGCTATTTCCTCTCATTCAATTTTGAATAGAAGGAAGCTCTTTTTTTCTCACGAATTCACATTCTTAAGACACAAACATTTAATATAGTTCACCGATGACGTTACATTACTACTATTACAACTTTTCTTTTTTTTCTTTTCATCTTTTATTTTTCTTATTTTCTTGTAGACCTAAGCTTTCTCATAATCGTTTTCAAAACAATTCAGCAAATAATTCTTGTACGACGTAACTGAAAAGTGGAATAGTATTTCCTATGAAAGAGTGAGTAGCGACACTATCGTGTAATTCAATTAAAAGTTAGATATACATTTTAAGGAAATTTGTTTTTCAACTTATAATTAACTTGAACATTAACTTTACACAAGTATTAGGAAACTAAAATGAGCGAAATCATTTTGTAAATATAAATTACTTATTTAAAAAGGAACTCGGGGTCCAGAACTTTTAATAGCCTCTACGCAAACTTCTTAAAACGGATCTTTGTACTTCTCTCTCTTTTTTTCCCTATCCTCTTGCTCATCATATATATATATATATATATATATATATATATATATATATATATATATATATATATATATATATATATATATATATATATATATATATATATATATATATATATATATATATATATATATATATATATATATATATATATATATATATATATATATATATATATATATATATATATATATATATATATATATATATATATATATATATATATATATATATATATATATATATATATATATATATATATATATATATATATATATATATATATATATATATATATATATATATATATATAATATATATATATATATATATTATATATATATATATATATATATATATATATATATATATATATATATATATATATATATATATATATATATATATATATATATATATATATATATATATATAATATATATATATATATATATATATATATATATATATGCTTAGTAGAGAACTTTTGGATTTGAGAATTGTTTCCTATATAAATCAATCTATCGTAATTACCAATGAAAAAATTTTTCTGCGAGAAATAAAAGATAAGAATGTACTTAAAAACGAAACCCATTTTTCCTTTTTTATAATATGTGTTTGTATTTGGCACTTAAGGAAGTAGGTGAGGTAAAAACAAATATTTTTTTGCCCTTATTGTTTACAATTTTAAACTGCTACTTTAAAATTATTTTAAGCCTGTTGAAAACTGTATAAGATCGTATGAGAGGCTGTTGATGAACCGCAAACAGCTTTGTTTTAGGCCTATAGGGAAACATCCTTTAGCGGACGGAGGCTGATTTTTAGCTTTCCTCGCTCTCATTTATTATTTTTATGGATCTCAACACTGCAAGTGTTCTCACGTATTTACCTATATATATAATATATATATATATATATATATATATATATATATATATATATATATATATATATATATATATATATATATATATATATATATATATATATATATATATATATATAATACGCAACCACAGTCAAGCATGGAATTATTATTTTTTTTGTATTTGACAATACACCTACAGCTCAAAACAAGAATCCATTGAAACACACACACAAAACAAAGAGCAACGATGTATATTGTCTATATGCGAATAATACTTAAATCATTTACATGCCTTTAATACTTAAATTATTTATATGCGTATACAATAGGGGTGCACCGATAAGCCAAGTAGCCGATTACCTATTATCGATTAATCGGCCTTTCATCAATGACACCTAATAAGTAATGAATTATTATTAATTAATTAATAATAAATTATTACTTATTATTAATTTAAATTACTTATTACTTATTACTTAATATTAATTTTATAACTTAATCTAACTTTCCTTCTGATACAAATTTAAGATTTCTGTCCAGAACAAATCTCTATAGTATCTTCAATAAACCTAACTTTTTTTTTTTTTTTTTTTTTTTTTTTTTTTTTTATGACAAACGAATGAACTGAAAAAAATGAGCATTTAGGAATCCTTTCGTTGTCTCTTTCCACTGTTGATAATATATGCAACATCCCTTCTACTCCTTCTCTTAGGTGTCATATGTTTTCACCAGTGAGCACTCATGACCTTTTGTATTTAGCATCCTATCTTGTACAAAAATTGTAATGACAAGCGATTCTGATGACATATTCTCTCTTGTCTCCCCCACTAACCCCTTTAAAGGAGGTTAAAGGAGTGATCTTCGTTTACAAATGGGATATTTCAGGTTTACTCTTTTACAGTAATTCTCTCTCTCTCTCTCTCTCTCTCTCTCTCTCTCTCTCTCTCTCTCTCTCTCTCTCTCTCTCTCTCTCTCTCTCTCTCTCTCTCTCTCTCTCTCTCTCTCTCTCTCTCTCTCTCTCTCTCTCTCTCTCTCTCTCTCTCTCTCTCTCTCTCTCTCTCTCTCTCTCTCTCTCTCTCTCTCTCTCTCTCTCTCTCTCTCTCTCTCTCTCTCTCTCTCTCTCTCTCTCTCTCTCTCTCTCTCTCTCTCTCTCTCTCTCTCTCTCTCTCTCTCTCTCTCTCTCTCTCTCTCTCTCTCTCTCTCTCTCTCTCTCTCTCTCTCTCTCTCTCTCTCTCTCTCTCTCTCTCTCTCTCTCTCTCTCTCTCTCTCTCTCTCTCTCTCTCTCTCTCTCTCTCTCTCTCTCTCTCTCTCTCTCTCTCTCTCTCTCTCTCTCTCTCTCTCTCTCTCTCTCTCTCTCTCTCTCTCTCTCTCTCTCTCTCTCTCTCTCTCTCTCTCTCTCTCTCTCTCCTCTCTCTCTCTCTCTCTCTCTCTCATATATATATATATATATATATATATATATATATATATATATATATATATATATATATATATATATATATATATATATATATATATATATATATGAGATCGCTTTGTTAGCTTTAAAAAAAGAATTTCCTGGATTGCAGACGAAATTGCACGTTTGAAGATTGTTTTTATGGTGAAGTTCAAATCTAGAATGGCTTTTGAATTTGATACAATTAAAATTTTTTTTTTTTTTTTTTTTTTTTTTTTTTTTTTTTTTTTTTTTTTTTTTTTTTTTTGCAGATGGCAATCTCTTAATAATTTATAGTTTTTTTCTGTCCAGGTAGAGACATATATGAGTAGGGAAAAATTTGTTTGGTTTAATTAAGCCAGTGGTTCCCAAACTTTTTCAAGCTGGCGCCCCATTAGCTTAAAGGAGGATTCTTAGGGCCCCCCTCCTCTCACACATGCGAACATACACTTTTTTATTTTGGTACTATATATATATATATATATATATATATATATATATATATATATATATATATATATATATATATATATATATATATATATATATATATATATATATATATATATATATATATATATATATATATATATATATATATATATATATATATATATATATATATATATATATATATATATATATATATATATATATATATATATATATATAATATATATATAATAATAATATATAATAATAATAATAATAATAATAATAATATATATAAATAGATTGCTAAATAAAAAAATATAATAATGAACAAAACACTAACCAAAACACCAAACGTTTAAATCGTAACCGAAGAGAAAGTGTCAAGCCTACCGCTCTTTCTTTCCCTTATTTTTAGATTCTGGCAAAAATGCTAAGCGTTTTCCCGCATGCGTGACCGAGTAAAGGTAAAGGCGGCCACTCACGAAGATGTTATAATAAACAAAAATTTACTTATTAACTGCTTCTAATGACAACCTGTCGCCCTCCTACCGCCCCCTTTCGCCTCACGTTCCTCTCATCTTCCAAGATCTTTCCACCGCCCACTTTGGGAATCGCTAGTTTAAAACAAATCTAAGGAATTAGGTAAGACCAAAGTTTACCATACTTTGGTAAGACGAAGACCTTTGCTGATCAGATTTCGTTGAAGATTTTTCCTTCTCACCTTTGAAAAGAGATTTTGTAAAATTTTTGTGAAAGCACACTCCAAAAAATGTCCCAATGAATCGTTAGGAGAAATGACAGAAATATCATAGCGAAATTTCGACGCCGAAAAGACTTATTTCTTATAAGAAAATAGCTT